>JAJOOR010000057.1:0-31491 GCA_036250505.1 Solanum acaule
AATTTGTTCAAGTAGATTCTTTGATACTTTTGATCTGGGGAAACTATATGAACGGAAATGGGTTCAAATTTCTTTGCTGAAAGGTAAATTAGGTGCTATTGATCAAGTATTACGTCGTTGTTAAGTAGATTTTTCTAATAAAAGGCCTTAAGATGAATTGCTAGAACTTGATGATAGAGTATACAATAAAAAAATTCGCTTCACGTAGCAAAGAACCAACTTTTGCTATTGAGAAAAGCTCTCAACAACCATTAATAGTGGTTTGGGGAAGAAGAAAAGTGGGCCTCTTTTCACTTTGGTTTAACAATGCCATGTGTCAGTTTTCCATTGGTTTGGGGTTGCAATTTTACTCTTTCACGCGCTTTTCTAGTGTGAAATTACAATTGCCATGAAAATAGGTCAAATTGGCGTATTTATTATCGATTTAAATGGTTTCGTGGGGTAATAGGACCTCTGCAAACTTAAGGTATCTTCTTCAAAAAAGGGTCTAAGTTTAATGGGGTAATTATGTATTTTCTCTAAAAAGAAAGTCATACTTAAACACCTTAAAAAGCACAACATTCAACATTTACACAAATTTGTTATCCTTTCCACTTAGAAAAAGTCAAAAATACTTCGAAATAAAACAAACGAAGTGGACAGAGAAAAGGATCAAAACGACATTGGAATTAGACCATAACAGCAACATCAGAATCACCTCTAAAACTAGATTACACTTGCACCAACAAAACCACCAGAAAAGTATTGGAACTGCACAAAAAACAGGACGATAAAAACACCAAAAACAACACGATAGAAATACCAAAAACAGACCTCAAAATTGCTCCAAAACTGTAGCACCAAATTCGAACTAAAACAACACATGTGACAATGGTATCAATGTGCGCCAACTTCGTGAACTAAGGCACACCAGATCATATTCCTGGTGCACTATGTTGCGATACATTTTTAATGCAGATAGTTCCTACTCATGAGGAAGGTTGCAGGTTGCAAATTACAGTTATGTTGCTATACTTGTTCCTCTAAGGCCTTATTTCTCCTTTTTTTCAGACCAGCGCTTCAAAAACTGGTACCTTATGGCATGATATTCATTATTGGCTCGGTGAAGATACTAATCAGGTTTGTTTCTATTAGAAGATTATGCAGCCCGTGTTATTTTAATGTTCTTATAGTTGAGTCTGTTTTATTAGGATCAAGCTGGTGTTGCTGCCATAAAAACTGTTGAACTAGATGCATTCACATTACATACTATAGATGTTGCCCTACTAATAAGAAGGTCAAAAACTTCTATAGTGTTGGCACCTAACATTTTAACCTTTAAAATTTTCAAATATAAAGTCAATGAAGTTATAAAATTTTAGACTTACATAGACAATTCGAGAGCGCTCACCAATAATAGATTTTCCATCGTGATCATATGTATGAACGTGCAAATGTAACTCACTTGGTGTTGGATCTCGACCCTTTTTAACAACCTATACAAATGAAACAGAATAAGCTGAAAGTTCAACATATATACCTTATAAATGTATGTGAAATATAAAGGGCCACCTGAAGAGGAAGTGTTATTATAATGCAATATTACAAGCAGAAAATAGACCATAAGGTAGTCCAGTGCATGAAATAGAGGTTAGATACTGGCATGCCAGTTATGAAAAGTAATACAACTTTTAGATTTTTTTTAATTGCATTACAGATCATCAAACTTTTCTCAAATTAGTCAATCAAGCTTGGCAAGGACATACTAAAAGTTACATCAGGACAGTCTGGTGGAAACTGAAAAAAGTAAAAAATATACTTAAAATGATAAATAATACTTTTAGTTACTGTGTTCAATATTCTAACACTAACATTGTCACTCATTTGCATTCTAATGCAAATGAGCAAACCGATAGTAATGCGGAGTCATTGAAACAGGGAAAAGATCACACTTTCCAAAGAAATGAAGGCAACATTTATCCTGTCAATAGAGGCTAACAAATGGAGGAAAAATCAGCATCCCAACATCCAAATGATAGGTGTACTTCTACTCCTTCAAATCAGTATCTCAAAGTTACTAACAATTTTGCTAAACATGTAACTTATCTTCCTAGAAGCATGCCATGAATAAAAGTAGCTACCAATACCATTGATATGATCATCCAGGATCCTCAAAGCAATGCTATAGATGAGTTAGTCCTAGAGCCATCTGATGTGAACTTCTCAAGCTATCAACCAATTGTACCAGGTCTAAGTAGTCAAGGTATGTGTTCTAAGAATTTGAAAAGGCACATCAATAAAACTCTCATCATTTTTCTAAATTCAGAACTGAAAAATAAATGAAGTCACAGTTTTTACAGAAGCGATTCAGTTTTTACAACGGTCACATCTTCCAACAGATACCCTATTCCTTAGAAAGTTCAACTCAATCTGAATATTGTAGAGGAGTCAAAAAAAAAAGTTTAACAAGAAAAATAAATGCACAAAAATACTGGACAATTTCCTACAATTACTTACTGGCCAACTACCTACGTACAATGAATATTGACTAGCTTCCTAAAATTAGGTGGATACTTACCAAATCAAATAACAAGAGATCAAACAATTGCTTCTATCTAGTAATCTATATGTTCAGATACAAACGCATATACTTAGCATAAAAAGATCTTAGTTTATATAGTGCGTGAAGTATATACTTACAAGTCTCTTGCGATACTCTTCGATTGAGACAGAGCCTCCCGTGTGAGTTCCAGGAGCGACTTCTTGTCCACTACGACGATTCTTTGAATTAATTTCTGACCTCTGAACAGTCTTAGAATCTCCCCAAAGTTGAGTCCAACTTTCCCACACATTTTGTGGTACAAATGATGGCTTAGTGTTGCTCGCTTTTTTTCTAGAAATGAAATCCCTGTACTTAGTTGTTGCCTTAACTTCCCATTGTCTTCTTACTGCACCTTCATTAATGGAAAACTCAATTAATGGAAATGAGTCCCAATAGAAATGTTTCTGAAATAAAATTTTCAAATTAAGTGATATATTAATATCCTATCTATAAAAGTGAATAACTTTCTAAACTCAATTATGATGAAAAGCCATTTCTTGAATTCTCCAAAATATCCATCTCTTATATTGTTTGAGATACCTTTCTAGTTAATTCCATTAGGATCGAGTTCATTTTTGAAAGACTCGAATATGAAACTAGAGCATGTTTTAGAAGGTTGCAGTCTGTACAAATTTCCAAAGTTATACATCAATATCATATCATAAACAAAAAATAATGTGTAAAATAATAGCAAAAACATGGACTAACCCTTTAGTAGTTAGAATGACAAGGGTTCGTGCATGGATACCACTTGAATCACCTTCACCAATAGGATTGCTTTGAGTAGATGCACCCTCACCTGTTGGGTAGCTCTGAGTAGACGTATCCTGACCTATTGGGATACTCTGAGTAGATGTATGCCGACCTATTGGGTTACCATGATTAGATGTAATTGGTGATATCTCAGGGACTGTTGAGGTACTAGTTTGACGTGATGTTTGAACAACATGCGTACTGCTAGTAATTACTTCTTGAATAATTGGATGATTTGATGTTTGAACGACTGGCGTACTGATCGTCCACATCAAAGCTTTTTGAGATGTCGAATGTTTCTACCCCTGTCTCCCATAACAAAGTCAATTCTTTTATTAAAGGTTGTAGATAAACATCAATTTTATGTTTTGGATTGTTTGGCCCTGGAACAATAACAGTTAAGAACATATAAGCCTCTTTCATACACATACATGGAGCTAAATTGTATGGAGTGAGTATCACTGGCCACGAAGAGTATTTCCTCCCAGATTGACTGATATAACTTTGCATCAGCAGTATGTAGTGGTGCGTCCAAAAGCACATGCAGTGCACGTGGTCACTCAAGTAGTACAACGACTCTTTCGAGCCGGATTATCGAACCCAAGGGACTTCAAATCAACAAACAACAACTTTGTTCTTTCTAAAATAAATTTACTTATGTGACAAACAATTTTAGAAATTTGATTATAATTACTAAGTTGAACAATCTCAAAAATTAAGTACTCAGACAGTTTCAAACAAGAGAATTTCAGAATATGGGAAAGTAATCCAGGGTTGCAACACAACCCGATTTTCGGCATAAAAATAATTTATCCTAGCATTCGACAGGCTAACCTCATTATGGATTTGCAAGGTTCATTTTACGATCATGATCTCCCGACCTCTAATCGCCTACCACCATCGACAACCTAACTACATCATTGAGCGGGGATATGCATGAACCGATGGCAGAGCATTAAGCTATCATATTGCATATTAATCAAGCGCGGTGTATAGGTATAAGACTATCCTATGTACGAAACACTCTAACTTTACTCTAGAATGAACACACTTCCCACATTCTTTGATCTATCCCTCTATTCATCTTCCGAGTTCAAGAGCAGACAACGAGTTTATTTTAATGTTGATCATGCATTAAAATAGTTAGACTAGAATGTAAGCATAAATCACAAGAAAACCTATCTCATGCTAGAAACAAATACTAATATACCATTAATCGTAGCTACTACCCTAGAATAAGGGACTTTAGTTACTCATAGAACAAAAGATCATCAAGTAATGTTTATGGATCATAAAAGGGTTTACCAAAATGAAAGAGTAGAAGAAAAGCCTTAGAAAGTGCTAGCCAAATCGCCCAAATCGTTGTTTTCTCGTCTTTTTCAAAACTGGATATAATAACAATAACACACTTAAACTATTTATAGTCTAAAATAAAACACGTGGCCAATTTCTGGTGTCCAGGTCCGCGACGCGCTCCCATCGCGCACTCCACTGTTAAGTGGAGTTCCTTTTCTACACACACGTATCAGCTCCGCACACGGAGGTGCTCCTTCATAGTATATTCTCTAGCTTCTTGGCCCTTTTTTTCAACGCAACTTCGTCATCTATTTTCCGACCTCTGACCAGGTGCCCTCTTTTGGCTCGTTCTTCTTTGCTTTTCACCCTGAAACATCTAAGAAACGACATTAAAAGACTTTCAAAACTTAATTCCGACAATGAAAAATGCTCTCAACTTAGCCATATATATGGGATTAATTGGTTATTAGGCGCATAAATACGCCCAAGATCACCACCCCACACTTATAGCTTTGTTCGTCCTCGAACAGTTCTGCACTTTCAAACATACGACGACTCTACTACACTTCCCCTAATGGCATTTTAGCTTTGGCCACAAGACAAATACTATGCATTCATTAGGACGACTCATGCAAGACCATCTAGCCTCAAGAATAGACTCTTATAACGCAGCAAACTCATGCACAACTTTTGGCTCCACAGATATATCAGTTATCAGACTTCATTAAACATGTGCCCTCACTCCAAATGAACACCCTGATTTACTCACACCTAACATTTTCATACAAAAATGGGTGCGGGAAGCAATTTCTCTCACACTCTTGAAAGAATTCACAAGCCATAACCAACGAACCATAGGCTTGCCCTTAGTGTATTGCCTCGCTACTTTTGAGAATACGGAAGTTCAAGATCAATTAGGTCTTTTAAGGGTTGTAATGCAGGCTAGGGGACCGGTAGGAATTATTTTTCAGATATAAATAGTGACTGCATTCCCAAGTGCTTTAATGCACAACAAACTTCATTTTTGGACCTTCTTTCAATAACCTCCTCCTTAAGCTCCTTTTCTTGAAACCATTGGCCCTTTGTTGCAAATCATTTACATTCACCTCTTCCCACCATTTTCATTCTAATTTCATTCATCAAAGTTTATTTATTTATTGATTGATAAATTTTTATTTTATCTACTACTTATTATTAAACTTATGCCGGGGCTTGCCATTGAACTTCTATTTCCTTCATTCTTGTTTACACAAAGCGCTTAGGATCTTTTGGTTCAAATTTATAGGCCAGAGAAGGAATGGGTATTAGCTTCAAAATAGGCTACAAAAGAATAAGTTCAAGGCTCGAAGGGTTAACTAGGGATATACATCAAGGTGGGTACAATAAGGCACAATCAGGGCTATTAAAGAATTGCCTATATCACTTCCCAAATTCCTTATCCTCTTTTTTCGCTATGCAGACACACCGGGCAAGTTCTGGACCTCAATCAATAGCAAGGAATGCATAAATCTTACACAGTTGGCACACATTCAACTCAGAACTGGTCATTATATACTACTTCCCAGTCACTAGCACAAATTCATTTTAAGCATACGCCATTTAGAGTCACATAAATGAGCCTAGATGTCTCAACACAAAGTCATCCAATGTTTTCAACTTTCATTCCAACTCCAAACAGTTGTGTAGCCTAAGCCAAAAGCCAATCCTACAGACCCAAAAGACGAAAACTGCCCTTAAGACGGTCGTTATCCATCTATCATAGGGCGACTTAACTCAACTATGACACAAACTCAATCCTAAGAAACAATTTTTTTTTTGTTTTTTTCTCTACGGTTCAACGGGGCTGTCCTTGGCTAAAGAACCGAAAACAACTACCAAGGAACCCAAAACAAAATAGCAAACACAAACAAAAACTATTTACACAGATATAGTCCCCACCCCACATTGAAAACCCAACACTGTCCACAATGTGACATAATTAAAAATGAAAGCAAGGTAGGTCGGGTGGACCTCCATGATCATTCATCCATGTCGGCATCACCGCCGGTGCCTTCAAGAGCCAAAAGGTCACCCTCTTCTGCTTCCGAATCGAATTTACTATCCGACATGGTTCGCCTTTTGTCCTCATCAGTTAGAACATCATCCCATACGGGTTCGATAAATGCAAGTCCAAGTCCCAGCAATGCCTCAGTATGTTCATTCAGGGGGTACTTCATTGCAATTTCATCTAACTGCTCCTAAGTTGAAGCTAGGCATCCATTTCTATGACGCAACATCTCTAATCCAAGCATGCGTGCCATGATCATCTCATCTCTCCGGTTGCGCTCTGCTGTGGTGAGGGTAGGTCCATGCATGTTCTCCGGCCCCTTTGTCTTCATGACATCTAGGGGTGTGATGAATAGAGGCGCCATGTAGTCCACACTCTCCTCTGGAACTCCAGCTCGCCTGCACAAATTAGTAATTAGTTCCCCAAATGCATACCTTCGACCTCGATGTACTCTAGCCTTGCGCATTGCTAATTTTAGCACTGCTCCTACATTGATGGGTAGGTCCTTCATTAGATCATAGACCAAGCATACTCGATCTCTTGTCACCTCGGTAAAATGCATCCCTGGTATCAGACAACTCAAGACAATTTTTAACCACACCCGAGCTTTCCGATTCATGTGAGTATAAGGATATGACTGGTGATAACCACGATGCCCATGTCGAATCCATTTCACAGTGGACTGTGCCCCACACAAAGCATGTCGAATCTGCTGATACGGAGGACTGATATTGATTCCCGTGAGTATATTAGAAGGAGCATCTGTAGTCCCTAAGATTTAATTTTGCGCTGCAAGTGTTAGAGAGACCTCCACACCCCTCACTGTCACAAAGTGAGAACGGGCATTAGGCTTCCAATTTACGTAGAATTCCCGCACCACACTAACATTGCACTTTGATGGATCTTGAAAGATGAAACCCATGTGCAGCTCTTGCAGGCGACGTATAATGTGTGGGAACTCCCTCTCTAAGTTGACATCATCAAGTATCACATCCGAGAAGTACTTGGCTTCCGTGTGTGATTTGTACCACTTCTTGCCCTCCAATGTGACAGTTTTGGCCCCGTAGCGCTGAGTTTGTCCTCTTGGGATTGTGGGTGCTGGGGGAATGGTGGTGCCCGTTCTTACTCTCTTACTGCTACTAGACGCCACCGCTTTGCCCGACCTTTATGTGCTAGACATGGTACCCTGCAACTAGACAAAGCTCATATCAGTTTGTGAGACTCAATAATGGAGGGCCACCCCACACCTACTTTCGAGCATAACTTCACAAAAAACACGGTACTCAGACTTCCCAAGGTAATTTTCAGCATATGATTCACATAATTCACCCCAACCCAAACATACAAATCCAAACATCTCATATTCTACTCAAGAATTCGAACCAATACACATCCTTCTACTCCAATCACTTCCCTCATAACCTATTTTCCACTCAAGACTTTCCAAACCCCAATTTTTGAGTTATATGGTCAACCAAATGCATTCCAACAAATTTTACCACCATGACTAGTAGTAATTAAGCAGAAAACCACAAAGAACAACAATTTAAACATACTAGACTAACTTACCCATCACCCACATGAATATTAGCCCTAACTTAAGTAAATCATCCAAAGAAAGAAACAATAGTGTGTAGGCCACATACCTTTCGTGCTTAGACCCACAGAAACTGAAGAACTTAGTGAGAAATTCCAACTTTGCGACACAGATTTGTTTTTGGGAAGAGTTAGGGTTGAAGGAGAAAGGGGAATAAAGAAATTTAGAAGAGAAAATTGAGTTTAAGGGATGGATTTGGGGATTAAAAGGGAATAGGGGTCGGGTTTTACCATATTAGCCGGGTAAAACCTGACTTTTTAAATGAAAATACCTGAAAACTTACCAGGTCCACTACGCTGAGCTGTCCCGGACATGCCTTGCTGTTTTCGCAGCTTTGCCTGGGGCATCTATCACATGGAGGAAACAAGTTCGCGACGCGCTTCTGTCGCAGACTCCACTAGTTTACATGCCCCATTTTCCCTTGGGGTTGTCCTCTTGCAGAAATAAGTCCGTGACGCGGTGAGGTCGTGGACTTCACTGTTTTCTCGCCCGAATTTTTTTCTTTTCAAATTACAACTTTTAAGATAACTGAAAAAAGCTATAACTAAAATTAAATCAAACTAGCCTCTTCAAATAAAATACAACGGGAATATCTTCTACAATACAAAGTCTCGAGTTACCTCCCGAGTAGCGCTTGACTTAATGTCGCGGCACGACTCAGCTCCCCCTTATTCATTGCTCAACTCCAAACTTTCCTCTTCTCGAACCACCTCTTGTCCAAAGTAATGCTTCACCCTTTGTCCATTTACAATAAACGTGGATTGCTTTTCTTCATTCCATAACTCTACAGTGTCGTGGTCGGTCATGCGCACCACCTCAAATGGGCCGCTCCATTTTGACTTTAACTTACCTGGAAACAACCTCAATCTAGAGTTAAACAATAATACCTTTTTGCCCAGGATAAAAATTTCGAGGCACAATATGCTTATCATGCCATCGTTTAGTTTTCTCCTTATAGAGCTTAGCATTTTCATAAGCATGGAGTCTGAATTCCTCCAATTCATGTAGCTGACCCATCTTTTTTCTCCCTGCTAGTTCCGGGTCCAGGTTCAACTTCTTCATTGCCTAGTAAGCCTGATGTTCTAATTCAACTGGAAGGTGACACGCTTTACCAAACACCAAGTGATTGGGAGAAGTCCCTATTGGGATCTTATAAGCGGTCCTGTATGCCCATAATGCATCATCAAGCTTCATTGCCTAATCTTTCCTTTGGGCATTCACTGTTTTCTGTAGAATCTGCTTCACTTCCCTGTTTGACACTTCTACCTGGCCACTAGTTTGAGGGTGGTATGTTGTAGCTACCTTGTGTCTGATTCCATATTTAGCTAAGATATTCTTCACCAATTGATTTATGAAGTGTGTCCCTCCATCACTGATTATTGCTTTGGGAGTTCCAAACCGAGTGAAGATGTGCTTCTTTAGAAACTTCAACACCACTTTAGCATTGTTGGTTGGCAACGCCATTGCCTCAACCCATTTTGACACATAGTCCACGCCACAAACATGTACTGATTTCCATTCGATTGAGGGAATGTCCCCATGAAGTTGATCCCCCAAACATCAAATATTTCAACCTCCAAGATGCTGTGCAAGGGCATCTCATGTCGTCTGGAAATAGACCCCATCCTCTGACATTGATCACAACTTTTCACATAACCTGCAGCATCTCTAAACAACGTAGGCCAGAAAAAATCTGATTGAAGCACCTTATGCGCAGTGCGCTCACCTCCATGATTAACCCCATATGCAGATGAGTGGCAACTATCCATCACTTGTCTCATTTCGGACTCCGAAACACACCTCTTCATCATTTTGTCCGGCCCTTGTTTGAAGTGATAAGGTTCATCCCATATGTAGAACCGACAATCATAAATAAGCCTCTTCGTTTGATGTGTGGTTGCACCTGGTGGAAATAATCCGCTAACCAAATAATTAACAATGTCAGCATACCATGGTAGTTCGTTCACCTCTAGCGCCAATAGTTGTTCATCAGGGAATTCCTCCCTAATTTGACATTAGTCTCCCACATGTGACGAACTCTCCAAACTTGACAAGTGGTCTGCAATCTGGTTTTCAGAACCTCTTCGGTCCTTGATTTCAATGTCAAACTCTTGCAGCAATAGAATCCACCTGATTAACCGCGGCTTTGCATCATTCTTGTTGAACAAGTACTTGATAGCTGCATGGTCAATATAAACAACAACTTTAGTACCTACCAGGTAAGATCTAAACTTGTCCAAAGCATAGACCAAGGCTAGCATTTCTTTTTCAGTCACTGTGTAGTTGGTTTGGGCCGCATCCAGTGTTTTACTTGCATAATATATTGAGTGAAACACATTCTCTTTCCTTTGCCCCAACACTGCTCCCACATCCATAGCACTTGCATCACATATCAGCTTAAAAGGAAGCTCCCAATTTGGGGAAGTTATGATTGGAGCTTCTATCAGCTTCTTCTTCAAAGCTTTAAAAGCTTGCATGCATTGTTCATCAAATACAAATTTCATCTCCTTCTCTAGGAGACTGAACATGGGTCTTGCATTCTTAGAGAAATCCTTGATGAATCTCCTGTAGAAACTGGCATGACCCAAAAAACTTTGCACCCCTTTAACAGAAATTGGGGGAGGTAGCTTTTCAATTACTTCCACTTTGGCACGATCAACTTCCAGCCATCTCTTTGACACCTTATGGCCCAACACAATCCCTTCCTTCACTAGGAAATGACATTTTTCCCAGTTTATGACGAGATTAGTTTCCTCGCATCTAGCCAGCACCCTGTCTAAATTCTCCAAGCACATGTCAAAAGACTCTCTAAATACTGAGAAGTCATCCATGAATATTTCCACAAAATCTTCGATCATATCATGAAAGATAGCCATCATGCATCTTTGGAAGGTGGCTGGAGCATTGCATAGCCCAAACAGCATTCTCTTGAAAGCATATGTCTCATACGGACAAGTGAATGTAGTTTTCTCCTGGTCCTCTGGTGCAATCACAATTTGGTTGTATCCTGAATAGCCATCCAGGAAACAATAATATTCTTGTCCAGCCAACCTGTCCAGCATCTGATCAATAAAAGGGACCGGGTAGTGATCCTTTCTGGTGGCTTCATTCAATTTTCTGTAATCCATGTATATTCGCTATCCTGTCACTGTCCTGGTTGGAATCAACTCATTTCTTTCATTGGTGATTACCGTCATGCCTCCCTTTTTAGGCACACACTGAACCGGGCTAACCCACTTGTTGTCTGAAATTGGATAGACAATACCCACATCTAGTTATTTGATCACCTCATTGTGCACCACATCTTTCATAATTGGATTTAGCCTGCGCTGCGGTTGCACAATTGATTTGTGCACTTCTTCTATGAATATCCTGTGCATACATAAAGTTGGGCTGATGATGTGTATGTCAACCATTTGTCAGCCTATCGCCCTTTTCCTCTTTCTTAATACTTTCAGAGATGTCTCAACCTGCAATTCAGACAAGACAGAAGAAAGGATAACAGGTAAGGATTCATTAGCACCTAAGAATGCATACATGAGATGAGAAAGGAGAGCCTTTAACTCCAACTTTGGTGCTTCCTTAATCGACAGATTGGGAGGTGGTCCCACGACTCTGTTTAATGGCTCCACAAACTTGCGAAGCATACTCACATTCGGGACATTTAGGACGTTAGCCAACTCTTGGGCTTCAACATCTCCCTCAATGTCTTGTCCAATTAACACTTTCTCTAAAGAGTCTTGGAGTTCAACATATTTAGCTATCATTGCCTCATCAATGACTGTAATTGCAGACAACTCCTCATATATTGTAGGCAACTTCATTGCCTTGTAAACATCAAATACCTCGACCTTGTCATGAGCCCTCATTGTTAGTCTACCGGCCACCACATCAATTAATCCACCTCTGGTTGCTAGAAATGGGCGTCCCAAAATAAATGGGACCTCTAGGTCAGGCTCAAAATCCAAAATGACCAAGTCCAAGGGGAAAATTAGAGTTCCCACTTGAACTAAGACATCTTCAATAACACCATCTGGCCTTGACACCGAACGGTCCACTAACTGCAACATAATGGTTGTGGGCTTGGGTCTTTCTAGTCCCAATTTGAGAAACATAGAAGTAGACATTAAATTGATACTTGCACCCAAATCGCACAAACCTCTTACCTTAACACATTTTCTAATTTTTATCTGATTAGTGAAACTCCTTGGATCTTTCAACTTAATTGGAAGCCTGTTCTGGATCCTAGAGTTGCACTCCTCTGTGAGTGCTACTGTTGCATACTCAGCCAATCTACTCTTGTTGGCTACCACATCTTTCACATATTTGACATAGTTAGGAATGCCCTGCAACACATCTATCAAAGGCAAGTTAACATGTACCTGTTTGAGCAATTCAATAAACTTACCAAAACATTCCTCCTTCTTTTGTTTCTTGAGTTTCTATGGGAATGGAGAAGGTGGTTTTACTTTTGGTTCCTCATTCACCCTTTGTTCACTTGGTTTTGCTTCATCTACATGTGTTTCTTTTTCTTCAGCAACTTTTTCCTTTGGCATCAACTCCTCCAATGGACGACCAATCTGAGTACTCACAACATTTACCTGCTTCGGGTTTGGGTCGGTATTTCCCGGCAAACCCTCTTGTGGTCTGGAATTTTGGGCACTAGCAAACTGCCCAAACTGCTTCTCCAAATTCTGAGTTGCCAATTGATTATTTCGAACATTTGTTGCCAATTTAGCTTAATCCGCCATGATTTGTTTTAGCATGTCCTGCACACTCATATCACTTTGCTTGGCAGCCTCATGATTACCATGGTTTTGTTCATATCCATGTCTTTGCTGATGGTACTGTTGTCTACTACTCTGCCGTCTGTATTGGTTTTGTCACTGATGTTGGTTTTGATTGCCACCCCATGAAAAGTTTGGGTGGTTGCGCCAGCTCGGGTTGTAGGTATTTCTATAGCTTTGGTGATTTCCTCCTCGTTGAGCATTACCTACAAAATGAACAGCTTCTGGGTTTGCTCCACATACCTCAGCACTGTGATCTCCACCTCCACATACTTCACACCAAGCTTGTGGTTGATGTACCATATTAACTTGGGCTTGTTGTTGTCTTAGTGACATGTTGCTGAAATGAGTAGTCATCATATTCTGTATTGCTGCGATATGTGCCGACAAAGCTGTCACTGCATCCATTTCCAACACTTCAGCAGTCTTTTATATGACCGGTTTAGCTCCTCCGCCGTTCCACTCGGGGTTACCCTGTGAAATTCTATTAAGCAATGTAAACAACTCATCATATGTCTTCTCCAAGCTTGTCCACCTGCAGGAGAATCAAGTAAAATTTTTGTGTTTGGTTCCAACCCTTCAATGAAGGTATGGACCAACACTTCGTTAGCTTGATGGTGATGTGGACAACTTAACAATAGGGACTTAAACCTATCCTAAGCCTGGTACAAATTTTCCCCTCATTTATGTCGGAAGCTTAATATGTCTCTTCTCAGCTTGACTGTTTTACCGGATGGAAAAAAACCTTATCAAAAACTTTCGGGCAAGATCATCCCAAGTTGTTATGGAATTTGCGGGCTCATAGTTCAGCTATCTTTTTGCTTCCCCCAGTAGAGAAAATGGGAATAATGTGAGCCTCACATAATCAACATTCACTCCAATTGGAGTGTATGTGTCACTGATCTGGAGGAAATTATGGATATGCACTCGTGGGTCCTCATGAGATAGATCAGTGAACTGCCCGTTTGTGTGCAGTAGTTAAACCATGTTCTGTTTCAATTCAAACATCCCACCAGGTGCAGGTTTCTGAATACTTGAGGTAACATTGGTGGTTTGTGGGATTACTACATCCCTCACTTTCATTTCTGCCAGCACTACCGGTGGGTCTTGATCCTTCCTTTCTTCGGAAGTTTCTGGTTCACTAAGCCACAAAAGGAATAGGATCAGTGAGTCTTCTTTGCCTTCTCCGGTAACGAACAAATCTCTCCGGTCAACTAAATGCTCTACCAAGTCCTGGTCGTCTTCCAGTGTGCAAACCTGACACAACCTGTGAAATGAAGAGCCAAGATCAAGTTGTCAACACTTGTACAAATAATTTAGACCCTTAAAAATTATATATCTGCCGATAAGAAAGTCCCCGGCAACGGCGCCAAAAACTTGTTGCGTCCAAAAGCACACAAAAGTGCACGTGGTCACTCAAGTAGTACAACGACTCTTTGGAGCCGAATTATTGAACCCAAGGGACTTCAAATCAACAAACAACAACTGTGTTATGTCTAAAATAAATTTTTTTATGTGACAAACAATTTTAGAAATTTGATTATAATTACTACGTTGAACAATCTCAAAAATTAAGTATTACACTCAAACAGTTTCAAACAAAAGAATTTCACAATATGGGAAAGTAATACAGGGTTGCAGCATAACCCAATTTTCGACATAATATTAATTTATCCTAGCATTCGACGGGCTAACCTCATTATGGATTTGCAAGGTTCATTTTACGATCATGATCTCCCGACCTCTAATCACCTATCACCATCAACAACCTAACTACATCGTTGAACGGGGATATGCATGAACCGATGGTAGAGCATTAAGCTATCATCTTGCATATTAATCAAGCGTGATATATAGGTATAGTTCTATCCTATATACGAAACACTCTAACTTTACTTTAGAATGAACACACTCCCCACATTCTTTGATCTATCCCTCTATTCATCTTCCGAGTTCAAGAGCAGACAACGAGTTTATTTTAATGCTGATCATGCATTAAAATAGTTAAACAAGAATGTAAGCATAAATCACAAGAAAACCTATCTCATGCTAGAAACAAATACTAATATACCATTAATCGTAGCTACAACCCTAGAATAAGGGACTTTAGCTACTCATAGAACAAAAGATCATCAAGTAATGTTTATGGATCATAAAAGGGTTTACCAAAATGAAGGAGTAGAAGAAAAGCCCTACAAAGTGCTAGCCAAATTGCCCAAATCGATGTTCTCTCATCTTTTTCAAAACTGGATATAATAACAATAACACACTTAAACTATTTATAGTCTAACATAAAACATGTGGCCAATTTCTGGTGTCCAGGTTCGTGACGTGGACTTGTTCCATCGCCTATAGTTGCGAACAGGTGAAACCTCTCCGCAATGCGCTCCCATCGCGCATTCCACTGTTAAGTGGAGTTCCTTTTATACACACACGTATCAGCTCAGCGACGCGGAGGTGCTCCCTCATAGTGTATTCTCTAGCTTGTTGGCCCTTTTTTTCTCCGCAACTTCGTCATTTATTTTCCGACCTCTGACCAGGTGCTCTCTTTTTGCTCGTTCTTCTTTGCTTTTCACCCTGAATCATCTAATCATATTGGTTAGAAGAAGCGACTTCAAAAGACTCTCAAAACTTAATTCCGACAACGAAAAATGCTCTCAACTTAGCCATATATATGGGATTAATTAGTTATTAGGCGCATAAATGCGCCCAAGATCATGTAGAAAATCATAAAATCTTTGATACTCGGGATTAGGCTCCTCCTCCATTGAAAGATCACGTTCCTCCTCCATTGAAAGATCACGATCCTCCTCCAGTTAAGGTTCATAAGGATGGGAGGTCTCAGAATTAATATTACTATATGATTGCCAACTCGAACCATGGTCGAAATCTGGACCAGGTGTGTCCAAAACCATTTGTCGATATGGATAAGTATCCCAATTCAGATTGAGGACCACCATTCAAGTCATTACCAGAAGAAATCTATGTGATCAACTCTTTTTCCCCTTGATGTGTCCAAACAAAATAGGTCTCAACAAATCCAGAATGAAGAAGGTGATATCTAACGGTTCCAACATTCATGTATTTAATGTTGTGACATTTTTTACATGGACATCTAACGTTGTTACCACTCATGCGATTTTGTTGAGAACATACAAACTGAATAAAGTTATTCACATCGGTGACAAAACTAGAGTTTATACCCCCTTGACCATCCAACCTCTCATACATCCAATCACACTCTAGATTATTCATGTTTCTAATAATATTAAATTGAACAAAACAATTATAAATCCTCTTTTTGTAATTTATACAATTAGGATAACTGCTAAAGGAAATAATATATCATTCAACTTTTAGTTATATAAAATAAGATAAATTAAAAATAAGAGAAAAATGATCAAAATTGTCCTTTATCTTTAAGTTAAGAGTAAAAAAATAGTAAAATAGGCACTGAAACTGCACCAATAAAGCAGTACAAAAGAACCAAAACAACACCAAAGTTGTTCCAGAAAAACACCAAAACAATCTCCGAAATTACAGCAAAATAGATGCATCAGATTCTCATAAAACAGTACTAGATCTTCACAAAAACGACACCTAAAAAATACGAAAAACAATAGCAAAATAGGCAACATGTTCTTTTGTTTCCATTGTTTGTTTACGTGATCCTTATAGAGTTATACTCAATTGATTTTTAGAAAAATTGTAGTATGTTCTTTTGTTTCCCTAAAATGCTTATTAAGTTGTAAAACCATGCTGCTACTCGTAAAATAGGTACTACAATAAACTTATTCATTTTCAAAAACATCTACTACCATCACCCTCTAGTACAAGATATCATTTGGGCATCTCATGACAAGCTCATCGAACCTATATATGTTAATGCATTGGCCTGGGAAAAAGTTAAAGGAAAAAGCTCTTAGCAATGTAATAGTGGACTGCATACATTATGAACAAGGTACTACTAACTCTACTAAATCTGAACACTTGGATATAGATAACTACTACTAACTGTGAAAACTGAACACTAAACACCAATTATCTCGCACTACTAAGTCTGAACTCTACTAATGAGGGAAAAAGCTCTCATCACTATGTTTCTAGCCCCTTAAAAGTATTCTAAATACTCGTTATTTATGCATAGGAACCATGAACAAGGTATTGAAACTCAACATCCTTTATTAATAATGAAGAGTAGTCACGACTTGTAGCAAACAAAATCCCCCCCTACTAGAATCTCCAATGCAATAAGAAAAATTCCCCCAACTTCATAAAAATAACCCTACCAGAGTCTCTAGACAAATTAAAAAAAATACATAGCAGATTCCTAGGAGAATGAAAGCTATAACCAACTCAAATTTACAGAAGAACCAAAAAAGATGAAAAAATCCTAGAAGAAAGCAATTTTTTAGGCACATACATGAAAATAATAGATTCACACACCTAAAACCTCTGAAGAAAGCAACTATTTCTCTTTGTATAAGATTGATTAACGATTTTGGTACTATATGCTTTAATATTACAGATGGTCTACAAGTATCCTCTCTAAATAGCGATTTTATCAATTAGAAGAGGGGAAAAGCGACTTACCTTAGGCGATGGAAGATGGAATACTTGTTGAAGATGGAATCCTTGTTGAATATGTTCTCTCACGTCATTCTCTCCTTCAAGAAAATGGTTTTTCAAGTCTCTGCTTTGGTTTGGGGAGAGAAAGAATAATATAATAAAAGATATATATCCCTAATATATTTATTTGATAGTGGCGATGGATTTAGTGACGAAATATATATATCCGTCGCTTTATATATATTTGTTATTAAAGAATAAATACTAACAACGATTTATTTTTGTTGCTAAGTCTTTAAAAGTATTTTTTATGTTTAGCGATGACCATATCGTCGCTACATCCGTCGCTAGATTGCGACAAAATATTTTCGCTAAACTATGTCACTATTTTTGTAGGCAAAATAAAGGCGCCAATTTTTAGCGCTCAAATTTAGCAACAAATTTTTATTTTCGTCGCTAATCCATCCCTAATGTGTCGTTAGAATAGAAACTAATATTATTTTTATTTATTTAGCAACATATATGTTATTTTGTCACTAAGTCATCGTTAGGCAGCTACAAAATTTTGTTTGTCTCTAGAGATCTGTCGCTAAATACAGTTTTGTTTGTAGTGTAATAGCAATTTACAAGATTAAGTACCTTATTCTGATTCATAATAAAACAGTATTGTAGCATAATATTATGCTTATACACATACTTCTACAGATGATTAATATGGAAGCTTGGTTCATTTGCTATATGGTTTTGTAACAAATAGTAGCTAAAAAATTTCAATATCTTTAAAATGTGTTTCTATTGATGCCCAACAGTTTATATGGTTAATGTCTCATTTTTACTGTTTTGGTATGTTTAATATTTTGATTCTCATTGAAAGGTTTATGACACAACAAATATAAGTGTTGTTACGAGAAGGCATCTGTAGAGTATTGATGATTTTAGTGCACGAGGTTCTGATTTGATGCCGCAAAGGCGGTTGATGCCAATGCAAAGGGAATCAAGTTTGTGTATGTCATTGTATGATTGTATAGTTATATTGTCCCAGGTTAGTGTATTAATATGAAGAAGCCCATAGGGCAATTCTTAATTTCTTAGAATTTGTTAGTTTATTAATTTGAAGATGGCCATAGAGCAAGTCTTAACTTCTTAGTATTTTTATTTTACATCGGGTTATCCTATTCTTGTTATTTATTTAGTGGTAACATAACATTTTCTTTATCCTTGCACTTGAAACTTAAGTTGGTTGATGGGCTTCCTTTTATTTTTTGTTGCACTGTTCTTCTAGATGAAAACAATGTGTACGACATGCTATTAAGTCATTTTATCTGAAAGCTAACACCTGTTGTTGACACCCAATTTTGATCCTCCCCGATAGGAATTAATTCATGAGCTTCTTAATTCTCAAACGATTTAGAATAATTAGTTTTATAAAATTCAAATACTTTCAAAATCATTTTAAGTGATCTTAGTCGATTTTCATAATTTATAAATAGCAAATATATTTCATATAATTTTATAGATATAATCGGTATGTTTCATAAATATTTGAAAATCATCTCAAAAAGATTTTATTTTAAATATTCTATTAAAATTAGTTTAGTCTAAATTATGGTTAATTTTAAAAATCAATTGGTTTATAGTTGAATTAATTATTTTATTTTTCTTAAGATGGGAAGCTCCTAAATAAAATATATTAATTCATCTTATTTATATTTCGCCGAATTTGGAAATGAGTTCAATGTGATTAAGTTCGCAATCTCAATTGGCCAATTACAATTCATTGTGGCTAAATTAGTGATTTACTTGGCCATATCAAAAGGCGAAAGTCTGGGGCCTTTTATCTCTTAATTCCAGCAGCCCATATTAATTCTCCAATTTCCCAACCCAATCTACTCGAATGTCCGACCCAACCCACTCAAATGTCCGACCTAGCCCAGCCCAGCCCAATTCCATTCAAAGAAACAATACAACATACAACATCAATACCCAATCGACCCATTTCTTTTCCCCTAACCCGGCCCCATCCACCTTCCTTTCTAATTCCACGCTAACACAGCAGTCCAACAACAATACACGACAAAAACAACTTCCAATGCTAGCAGTTATTTCAGATGCATGAACGACTCCAAATTGATCCATGTACGCGCCTCGTCTCTTTCATGCGAGAGCGAGTTCACGGATAGCAACTCACGGCGTCTTCCTCCTCTGCCAGAGCAGCGATTCTAGCAAAAAGGAACCTACAACGATCACGAAATTTCGTCCTTGCAGCCGCGAGATGAGGCCACGTCGAGCAGAGGGTACAAGGGAGTCGATCAAGAGCGTCCATCTCACCCTTTCCTCTTTCGGAATAGGGCGAAAATCTTAGAAAAAAGAGTATTTCCCTAAAATGGTGAAAGTTTGGAGTTTGAAATTTTAATGGGTCTCGTCCCCATCCAAAAATCTCCCGCCTATTCACCCGTTTTTACCCTAATTTCGTTGATAAATAGTTCGATATCCCTCATTGTTTAAGGGGAGAATTTTTTTGAAATAGATTTTGGAGTTGAAAAATGTTGTGTTAGAAAAATAGATAGAGAAAGTATTGAAATTAGTTGGCGTTTGGAGGAAGAAATACACTTGAGTGTAAAGTTTCTTGAAACTTCCCGTTTGCTGTGTTCTGTCCATTCAAATCTCGTCGGAGCCTCATGTGGTGGTGGAAGCTCTTTCGTGGTCAATTCGTTAATGTCCTAGTTGTTGCCCAGGAAAAGGTAACCTTTCCCCCTTTATTGTATTTCTTCATCCTTTCTATTCAGACATGATGTTACTAGCTGCGTTTGTTCGCTATTATTTGCTATCGAGCTGTGGGTGTTTTTTTAAGCGATTTTAGTGCTTACACTTAGTGCTGATTCAAAGTTTTCTTTTTGCCGTTTTGTAGTTGGTGTTTCTCTGTTTCGAATTTGTTTCATTGCTTGCTTCTCGTTTACTTGTTTTGATGTTTGAACTAATATTCTCTTCTTTTCGTTGTCTTAAACATCAGGGTTTATTCACTTTGTTACTGTTAATGTTCTTTGTCTTCTTTTTGAAATGAGGGCCGAATCTGAATAAATCTTTGAGTATGAAGTTGTATATTGTCTTAACTATTGTTTGATAGGCTGTAGGAGTTGGTTTTTATCCATTTTCGGGCACCATGACGTTCCTACTGCCATGTAGGTCATGTTTGAATCAAGTTTATGTCTTTATTTTGTTTAGATTTTAGTCGAAATCGCTCACCACTTATAGTCGAGTTCCAATTACGAGCTTTATAGAATACTTAAGGCTATACCATGTGGTCTTTCCCACGATCGGATTGTTGTCTAGCATGTCCTCTTTACACTTTAAGTAGTTACTTGTTCATTGTAATGCCATCTGCTCCTATTACATCTATGTTTGCTTGCCTACCAGTTTATTTTCTTTCATATGGATGTATTCTTGGTTCTCTCCAAGCTTGGACTTTCCACAGTTTAGTTTTAGGATTTTGTTGATCGTACTAGTTTTGATTACTTCCTTGTTTAGCCTTCTTGTTACCCTTAAATTTCAATAGTTTGTTTTTTTTTGTTGATTTTGTCACTGTTAAGTGTCAAACGTTTGTTGATTAATATTAAGTAGCTCATCTTTTGTATTCTTAGAAGTTCTAATAGTAGACCTTGGCAGTGGTCCCTTTTGGTCTTGAGATAATTAAGTTGATTTTTTTATTTTCAATTAAGTTATGTCTTATTTGCTTCCTTATCTTCGAATACTAATTTTGTTCCTTTCCCCGAGCCCGTGGTGGACTCCTTCCCTCTTGCATCCTTGAGATGAGCCATAGAGGCTTAATTTATTTTTTTCTCCATCGAGTTAGCCCCTCTTTATTCGGACTATGGGTAGCAATAACAAACATATTAAAAGTAGTACAGGGCGGGAAATCAAGTTTTCGGATTTTGAAAAGCCCAAGGAAACGGTTGTATACTTGCTGTATACAACAGTCTACACTAGTATACATGGAGAATTTTAATATACAGGTCCAAAAATTAATATAGGTGCTCGAGGAGCTGAATTAGGATGTATACATTGAATACACAGTCCAATATACATGGAAAAAGCCCAAGATATGACCCATATACAACAATATACCTTTGTTGTATACATGGGTGTTTGGGAGTGAAAATGGGCCCAAAAATCCCAATAGAATAGTCCAGCATGCCCAAAATATGACCCATATACAACAATATACCTTTATTGTATACACAGGTGTTTGGGAGCAAAAATGGGACCAAAAAGCCCAAAAGAATGGTCCAGCAGCAAAATTTCGATCAAACAGGCCCAAACTTATGTTTTGGACATTTTTACTGTTAAGACAGGTTCATGGATTTGGGCCTAATTTAATACTCTATCCCTTCTCCTCTTTATTCATTTGTTATTGTGTTAACTAACATTCTTGTTTAATTTTGGTTTGACTTAATTAAATTCTCAAAGATAGCCATTTATTTTTCATATTCAAGTAAATATATTTATATTTTATACTTAGCTTTATTTATTTATTTTATCAACACTTGAATTATTTTCCTTAGAATATCCCTTTTAGTTCATTTTCCCTTAAGGTAATTAAAATGATAATAATAATAAAAATAATAAAATTATAATAAATAAAAAAATAAAAAAATGGTAATAACAATGAGTTTTCTTACTTAGTTAATGTTTTTTTTTTCTTAAAAAATTAGTCAAAGTCATTTTAGTCAAATCGCCGGTCAACCGCAAGTTAGCAGATATTTCAAGGGCCTAATACCTTATCGGAATGCACATTGAACTCAAACCTCTTTTTTTCAAATTGATTTTATCTGTTTGGGTCTTTTGAAAATCTTAAGTTTTTTCTTGATTTTTACTAAAAAATTAAGTGGCGACTCTGTTTTCTTTGGAAATTTGATTTCTGTTGAATCATAAGTTTAATCGATTTTTTAAAACTTAGTCATTTTTCTTTTATTTTATTTGTTTGAGTAAAACAGAAATGACGATTCTGCTGGGGATTTAATTACGTTCTAACCATAAGATTTGACTAATTGTTATTAATTGTCGAATTGCTTATTTGTGCATAATGTGTTTAAACTGCTATAACTGTCATTGCATTTCATGGCATATTCTCTTGACTCAACCCTTTTCTGGAATGATCGTCAATTTATTGGTTCGTCATGCGTCTAATGGTTGTCGTCAGTTCCAGCCTAAGTTGTCCACTTGGGTTTCCGGTCTTTCAAAGCTACTCTTAGTCAACTAGCGTAGAGCGAAACCAAATCCCAATTTTTTAGCGCATTTTGAACTAGGTTGACCCAACACCCAAGGCGTGTTGAGCCCATTAGAAGCCCACCTTGTGCCTATTTGGCCCATTTGCCAATAAAAATCAATCATGCTTATGTGTTTAATTGAATGATGTACATGTCAATTTAAACAAATCAATTATCTGTGGGGTGGGGGTAACTTACCTTGTCTGTTTTTCTTGTAGGATGAATCCAGCACATGAGCCTCTGAGAACCCGAATGGTGACCATACCTGATCCTTACCTCCAAGTTTGGTGGAAGTTCATGAACAATAGAGACAAGATAAAGGTGTAAAGACACATAGGCCATCTCCTGTCACTGATGGAAATGGTGGCTTGTCCTGGTTTAATTAGACAAAGTTCCAGGGATAACGAGACCAGGAGCAAGGCGACTTCAACACAGATCAGTGTTCCAAAACTAACATGTTTTTGTGGATGCAGGGTCTAATAAGACCCTCAAAGGAGCTATATTTATCAACCAACTAGTTCAGGAGAACATATCCAGCGAATATCAATTAGTTGCGAGATACCGATGAAAATGATGTTATGATCAAAAAGTACCTATCATCATATCAAATATTGATGACGACGTTCATAGTCATTCATATTCATATTGCCGAGAAGGCCATTCATATTCATATTGCCGAGAGGGCCATTCATATTCATATTGCCAAGAGAGCCATTCATATTCATATTGCCGAGAGGGCCATCGCATATTAAATTGCCAAGAGGGCCATTCATATTCATATTACTGAGAAGGCCATTCGTATTCATATTGCCGAGAGGGCCATCGCATATTAAATTGCCGAGAGGGCCATTCATATTCATATTGCCAAGAAGGCCATTCATATTCATATTGCCGAGAGGGTCATTCATATTCAAACCGCCAAGAGGTCCATTCATATTCAAACCGCCAAGAGGGACATTCATATTCATATTGCCGAGAACGCCATTCATATTCATATTGCCGAGAGGGCCATTCATATTCAAATCGCCAAGAGGGCCATTCATATTTCAAACCGCCAAGAGGGCCATTGCACATTCAAATTGACGAGAAGGACACCATTTTCAAATGCCGAGAGGGCCGTCATATTTTAAATTGCCAAGTGGGCCATTGCATAATCAAATTGCCAAAAAGGACATCATATTTCAAATTGCCAAGAGGGCCATTACATATCAAACCGCCGAGAGGGCCATTGCATATTCAAACCATCAAGAGAACCATCAACATATTACATTAGTCTATTTTACTACTTCGATATTATAAGAAAAGTACAGTGAAGAGTCATGTCGCAAATATGAGATACAGGCTTTATTTGCTTTACGTCAAACTGAAAAGTTGGCAAGGAGAACAATTAAATGCTAGCATGGTGCGGACGACATCAAAAAGGATGCAGCATAACGTGAAACTTTTTCTTAGCAGCGAACTGGGACATAGTTCAAAGAGGAGTATCAAACTCTTAGGACGCGAGCTGTGGAACGACTTCCACCACAATCAAACCACACCCCTATCAAAAGGCATGTGGGCATTTCCTTGGGTTTATCAGTTCCAATTTCGCATCCAAAAAACTTTCCACTTTCATTGGAGGCAACTTTCCAATCTGAGTGACAATACACCAAGAGCTTTGGAAATTATATCCGTGTAAGTTCTTAATTATGGGTATGAAGCATGCCACATTCATGGCTAAGAGGTTGCAAGCCTCTTTTTCATACTCGACTTACTTGTCACTCTTCCAGAAACAAAGGTTAACTAGCATAATTGATTTCCTTTTCAATCGATTGAGTCGAACTACAAACAGCCTGATTCCTAAGGTTTAAGGATATGTAGGCGGGCTCGATGTTTAAAACTCGGCTGTATTCCGACATCCTCTCTCAAATCTTATTCCCGATCATTTCGGTCTCTTCATAATTCGATATTATGATGACTTTTGAATTTTTCCAAAAATAGTGCGTCAAATCAAGCGTATTAAACTACAAGTGGCCTCAATTCTCATATAGCCTGAGATATGTAGGAAACCCATTTCTAGGGTTCGGCCATAATTCCTAAAGTCCGTACCAAAACCCTTTTTAAAAAATGAAGATGTGATCGGTCAAAATTGGATTCGTCAATTTCATTTGCCTCGAATTTCTTTCATCGATCCAAGTCAAACGAGGGACAGCTGTTGACACCCAATTTTGACCTTCCACAATATAAATTAATCAATGAGCTTCTTCAATTGCAAACAATTTAAAATAATTAGTTTTATAAAATTTTGAAAAAAAAAATATAGTTTTCAAGTTATTTTGAATAGTTGTATCAATTTTTATAATTTTTAAATAATATATGTGTTTTATATAAATATGTATAATTAGTATATTTTATGAATATTCAAAAAATTATCTCAAAAGGATTTTATTTTAATGAAATATTCTATTAAATTAGTTTAGTTTAAATTATAGTTATAATTCTAAGTCATTTGGTTGATATGTAAATTAATTATTTTATTTCGTTAAGATTAAGAAACTCGTTAGTTAATTATAATAATTTGTCTTATTTAAGTTTAGCCGAAGTCATCAAGTTAACTCAAATTGGCTAAATTTTAAATTTAAGGTGGCTAATTTTGCAATTCATTTAGCCACTTTTCATAAAATCTTTCAACCCCCTTTAAAGCCCAAAATTTGACAAATTAAGACCATGATTTGGACCCCTTTTTCATTCAGTGGCCCAAGTTCAATTCCAAAGTAACCCAACATTACATTCAATAGCAAAAACAACCAGCAACGCAGCAAACCCGACCGCCCCTGCATCCACCATCTTAACGCGTCTTCTTCCTCAGAACTACCCTGCAGAACCCATATCCTAGCAACCTAATCCAACCACCCTCACGTCCCCTTTCCCCCCCTTTCGCGGAATTCATCTTTTTCCCATCCCTTTTACTGTTGAACTTGAAAAGGAGAAAAGAAATTCAAGCTTTGTTTGAATTTTTCCAACGGATTTCCCCCCTAAATCACCCCAACTTTCCCCTATAAATAATCCTTTATACTCAGATGATAGGGAGGAAGTTTTGGAATTGTATTTTGACATGTTGTTTAGAACTTGGTTCTTTGGAAATACTCATTTTACACTCAAGAAATTTTAAAACGATTCTCTAATCTTAAATTCTGAAAAAATTCGCCGCTTAGATTCTGCCTTGGGATTCTTGGTTTGCTGCTCGTATACGAACTACGTGGTAAAAGAATCGCTCCCTCTCGAGCTCGTCGTCCCAGCTCGCTGCTCCAAGAAAGGTACCTTCGCTTCCTTTGTATTTCGTTTCAATGTAGCATATTATGTATGTTCGATACTCTATGCGAAGATTGTTAACAAGAGTGTACTGGTTCTATGGTTAGCTCATTCATAACCTTGTTTTCTTGAAGTTTCGGGCTGCGAGTTTAAATCCCGCATCAACGAGTTTTGCTTTAATTCTACTTGGTCGCTATGTTCATTAATTAGATTGGTATCTATATGGTTAATTAAACCTCTGCTTTGTTGTGTCTAAAATGGGTTTGAAGTTCGTTTAGTTTCCATTCCAAGTTTATTAACTGCGTAGTTTAGTTATTTCTTTGTTTGCTGGTGTTCCGGGTCCTCCTCTCTGTAGTTTCTGAATGCCCGTATGTCAGCCATATCTAGTAGTATTCATTCATGCTCTGGCCAATTTGAATGCTGGTTGTGTTTCTCTCATTTTTCGAATATTGATGTCATGTTTGCAGATCATTATCGTGTTTGCTTTCTAAGGCCTCTATAGCTTCATCTCATTTAGTTTAGTACTGCCCGTCTCTTCTTTTATTTGAGTGTAGTCGAGTTTATCTCAAGCAATGTCAAGAGTGTCCTCTCGTTGGCTCATTTTTTAGTTGATCCTGTGACTTTCTGGAGTTCCTTACAGTCATGTGCCTGCGTGATAATTGCTCTTTGTTCAGCCAGTTGTTAATTAATTTGTCGAGAAAATTCTATAAGTGGTTCGATTATGGTTCATTGGTCACCTTTTCTTTACAAACTGTGAAACAAGTCTTGGTCCCGAATGCTGATAAGTTTTTCTTCTGTATTAAATTTTCAGTTTGTATATCTTAATTTACTAGTGGATCTATTTGATTAAAAATGAGTACTTTCTTATATTTTTATTTTTTTTGAAAGATCAATTCTTTGTCTCTCTATATGAAATTGTAAACAGTTTCTTTAATATTCTGCAATACCTCGCTCCTACACATCATTCCCTCCCTTCCTGTGATTTGCTAGCATTCATTTGGCATAATTTCCAGTTACCTATATATGCTTAATTCCCTGGAAATGGTATCCATGACCAAATAGTTCTTAAAATAGTAGCATGACACATTTGTTTGTTAATTGTTTGAGTCTCATGTGATTATGTTCATATTAGAGTATTGTGATCTTATTTGAGAAGTATGACTATGGCTCTGGTTAAATGTGTTAATCTATCCTAAGGCCTTGTGCTAGTTTTTTTAATAATTTTTCTTAGCCTTAGCTTCTGAAAACAAAAGAGTCGATCTTTTGGTTTAACTTAGTTGTGTTTCTTTCATGCCATAGCTACTGTTTCCCACCCAATCTCGATTTTAGCGTCTTTTTTAGGGCAAGGTCGATCATGCGGTTTCATCTTATATTGGTTAACATGAGCATAATATTCATTTGTCCAAGCTTTTAATGTTCATTGTGACGCTACCGAAAATTGTCGGCATCGTGAGATTGGTTTGTATTTTGCTGTTGTCTGTCCCTCTTTTGTCTTAGCTGGATTTTTGTAGCAATACTCTAGTTAGCTTGGGTTTATGTTCATTTCTTTTCAATGAAAGTATTTAATTTGCCTTGTTTAAACACTATTTTCAACTCATTCATCACTATTTAGCATAACTTAATTTGATCTAGTCCATGTTATGATTCATGCCCCACTGCCTCAATTGTATGCCATGGTTGCTATATACATATATATGTTTCCAGCACCTATAATTGCTCTTAAATCAATACATGCTTGGTTTGTTACTTGCAGATGCTTAACTTAATATATTAATGCATTTGTTCTAGTTCTTTAGATGCTTCTTGTAATGTGTCTCTCACCATAGCCGTGAATGATTATGAATTGTGTAAATTACCATTCTAATTCTTATCATTTTATTTTCTTGCATGAATCTCTTGTTTTGAGTCCAATTTGGGACTCTCTCTTTCACTCCTTGTGTCTCGATCTGGATTGAAACCCAATTCTCCTTTTTACTCGAGTCGGCCTTCACAATTATTTGAGTTTCGGAAGCTTCCACAAAACAGTACACAGATATACAAGTCTCAGAAAGCTGAAAATAGGCTGAGATACAGCCTGTACATATTGTATACAGAAGTATACACCCATTATACAACGAATTATAGGTCAAAAATGCGAAAATACGGAGATGAGGTAAAATACAGGTGTTTGGAAGTAGGAGATACACGGAAAGAGCTGATGTACATGCCGATATACACTGATATACATCCGTTGTATACCAAAAACGGGTTTTGATTAAACCCCAAAAAGTAGCAACGAATTTGGCCCAAGAAAGGCCCAAATTCAACTTTCTCTCCGTTACTCTTAAATTATTTAATTATAATTATTTATTGTTTGTTGTTTATTAACTCTAACTTTAAAATTGTTAAATAACTTAATTAGATTCCCCAAAAAACGAGTCATTTCTTTGTGTTGGTTTAGTTTAATACATTTCATTTGTTGTGCTCACTTATTAATCAAATATTGATCGAATTTTATATTTTAATTAAGTTAAATCTTTGAGCTTAAAAAGATATGTTTTAAGGCCGCTTCACTTGATCACATCTTATTTTTTAAAGTTGTTAAATTAAAGTATTTTTCGCAAATGAACTTTAAAAAATGTTAGTCAAAACCCTTTTCAATTAATTAAAAAAAAAAATACTTACTTAGTCTTTTTCTCAAAAAGGTTAGTCAATTAATTTAAAATGATTTTCATGCTTTAAATGGGTTTAAATTATTATTTCAAAATGAACAAAATAAATTCTAATTAGTCTAAGTTTTATCAATATTCTAATCACTTGCAATTTAATTCAAATGTTTTATTTTTTATTCCTTTCTCTAAAAAATAAATTAAAATGTGTCATTTACTTAATCATTTTTTCAAAGTTAATCAAATATTGTAAATTATTATTTTATGTTAAATCGTTATTTTCCTAAAAATAGTCAAATATATTCAGTCAAGTCGCAAGTCAACCGCATGTTAGCGGACATTTCGAATGCTTAAACCCTTCTCGAAGTGTAAATTGAACTCCAAACCCTCTTTGGTATTTTCAAATGATTTTTTCTGTTTAAATCTTTGAAAATTATAAGTTTTCTTAATTTCTTTAAAAAAATTAAGTGGCAACTCTTTTCTAAGTATTTTTCTTAAAATGTTTTATACTTAGAACATTTCAAAAAGTGTTTTTTTCTAAAGATAGGAAAATTACGGCATAACAGAACCCCAAGAAGAAAAATAAAGAAAAGTAATATTAATGTTGTAAAATTCAAAAATTCAATCCCAAAGATTGAAATTTTTCCTTGGTTATGTTGTCAATTGATTTTGCCATATCTTCACTTAAAAGATTCTTCCAATCTCCAATCTCTCCTTTACGAAAAAACGCATTATTATTAATTAACTTTTATCCCAGGTTTTGGATTATGCGATCCACTCTAATTCACCTCTAAATTGCTCAAATTTCCAAATTCACAAGTTGCCACTATTTTTTCAGGTACAAATTGATCCTCTTCCTCTTTAGAAAATGGTTTCCTCATAAACTCTGCCAATTTCTTCACATAACTCAACGTATCATTCCTCAAATCCTCATATTTTATAAAGAAAATTTAATTCATTCCACGATGATCCTTACTTGCTTTTCGATATTCAGACACGTGATCCCAATAAGGTCCATACAAGGATTTCCCTTCAAGAAACCACTCGATTTCTTGTTCAAGTGTGAAAGGGTTATCTTTGAATTGAGAGATGGTTTCTTCAAGCTTTTTAGTGAAATGCCATGTTGAAACAAATGTGTCTTTTGGTTCTCTACATATGTAAATGATCTTACACTTTGAATCTATTATAGATTGTGGCAAACAAGTGTATGGAAGATGTGTGCCTAATAATGGGAACTTAGTATCATCAAGAGAAGTAAAATTGATGTCACAATCAATTTCTAAAGTTGGTATACACTCACGAGGAAGTTTTGTGAGTATACGATTTGTAGAGTCATCAAAATATTGTCTTGTCATAATAGAAAAGACCAAAGATTTAAGCCAAGTGGTGCCTGTTTTAGAGCACCACAAAGAAAAATATTAGAGGTTGTGCTTTGAAATTTTCTTCCATATATAAAATTGATTCCAAAATGGCTAAAGGGAACCAAAAGCCTTTGTATTGGTAGTAATTAGGGGTGTTCACGGGTTGGTTTGGATCGGTTATTGGTCAAAATCAAAACCAAACCAACTTAATAGGTTTTAAAATTATCAAAACCAAACCAAACCAAATATAATATACATTTATCGATTTTGGTTTGGTTTGGTTCGGTTATTCGGCTGTTAACCATATACAAAAATAAAAGAAACAATTCATTCAAAATGTGAAAAAAGTGACAACAATCCATTCAAAACAAAAAAATAGTTAGAATGACTTAAATTACCGAACTTTCAATCATTGAATTGCCTATCAATAAAGCTTTAAAATTCACTATATTGACATAGAAGGAAGAGACAATAACATTTTCAGTTCCACAAAGAATTGTCAGACACTAATATACATGAAATCAATAAGATAAATGTTTTCACCTTGGGCATTCTTGCTTTCAATAAGTAAAAAGAAATTTTAATGAAAACATATATAAGATCTTTAAAATTGTTTATAAAAACAATATATTAAGTATGTATATTAATAAAATATATGTATATAATTTATCGGTTCGGTTCGGTTATTTCTTCAGTTTTTTTTTAATAAAACCATAACCAAACCAAATACTACCGGTTTTCCAAAATCTAAAACCAAACCCAAATAAAATCGGTTTTATTTTATCGGTTTGGTTTGGTTTTTAGGTTTGGATCGGTTTTTATCCAAACCGTGAACACCCCTAATAGTAATCAAAAGAACTAAAATTTTGAGATACTTCGCTTCTAGGGAGGGATGAAATTATCTCTTTGTATTTCATGTTCATTGACATCTTTTTTTTTTCTTTTTTGGTGAAGGGGGAAAATTCAAGAAACTTTTAAAAGAATTAAATGCTCCAAATTTTGGTACATATATAGGAAAAAAATTCCCTAACTTTAGAATTATATTTAGAGCATGTTTGACATTGTTGTTGCAAGGCTAAAATCACTTATTTTGAGTAAAAAATATATTTATTTTGAAAAAGAATTATGTGTTTGGCTAATCGGTAAAACTATTTTTTTTTTATAAAAGTAGAAGCAGTTTTTATGTTGTTGAGACGAAGCTAAAATTTTTTGTTTCTTAAAAAAAGCATAATCAAAAAATTATTTATTAATAGATCAAAATATCTCTGCAATATATATATATATATATATATATATA
>JAJOOR010000058.1:0-47274 GCA_036250505.1 Solanum acaule
CCTTTCAAGCTTAAGTTTTTGTTTAGCTTTCCAACTCTCATACTCGTACATTCAATGTACTGATGTCAGTTGGTCTTCATCTTATGATGATGCAGACGCAGGTATCCAGGATCAGCATCCAGCACGTCGTTGATCCAGTTGAGCACTCTAGAGTCAGTGGTGAGCCTCTTTGCATTCCGAAGGACTCTGTTATTTTGTTTTTCCTAGTTTTGCTTTATTAGGATGTTGCGGGGTCTGTCCCAACATCCATCTCAGTGTTATAGAGGCTTCATAGACAGTCAGTCAGTCAGTTATTATTGAGTCTCTCATCTATGTATATATGTAAATATTCTATTTTGAGGCACGAGTTGCCTTTTGGCATGTTATGCATCAGTTAGGTTGTTTTATAACCTTTCATTGCATTAAGTTATTCTGTTGAGTTAGGTTTCCGCTGAGTTAAGAAAGCCAGGCCAAGGGTTCGTTTGGGGCCAGCAATGGTCTTCAAATATCGGTCCCGCCCAGGGTGTACGCTCGGGGCGTGACCCTATACATAATGTTTCTGGTTTGAGATCTAAATTTATGGTGATGATTGATTGATTTTTCTGGTATACTGAATATTTAAGTTTTAGCTTAGATTGTACACATAATATACAATGATTCAAAATGACAAACTCTAAAATCAATGTATCCAACAAGTTGAGAAAGTGTGGATACATCTTGGTTGAGCAAAAAATATAGTGTATCCAACTAAATTAAGTGAACTGAATGACCGACTAACATAATTCAGCTGAAGTAAAGCATGAACTATGAAACGAAATAATTAAAAGCTTTACAAATAGGTATGCAATGATAGCAAAATACTTTACTTTCTTGGGGAGTTTCTCTAACTGACAACCATCACGAAGAGTTTCGTGCTGATACAATGTCTTAACCATGTTGACAGAACCACCCTATTCCTTGCTAGGATATAGGAGGCAACTTAACTTTTGGATCCATCTAAAGGCCTTCTTGAGGCTGGTTAGGAGTCACCCTAATTACAGTACGATCCTATCTACACTGGTGGCGCAAGTTATGGGGTTTAAGTTGTCTCAACTCTTATCCAAATTGGTGCTCAATACTATTACCAAAATATAAGAATTAAAGCTCATATAATAATGCTCATTTGATTGAGTTAGTACTAAAAAGGCCATCTTTAAAGGATTACTAATCTTTTGACCGAAAATTCTTCTGAAAAACTAAATATGCTCTTCTTAAAATATGAATACTTTTCTCCATGCAAAAATAATACATTTGGAACCATAAGTGATCTTCTCAAATGACGCTTAAAATATACTTGGACATAAATTAAATTTTGAAATCACTGTATGGAAATAATTGCGCAAAGGCTTTTCACAAGTTTCATCAACTAGGGTTCATGTGATAATAAAGTCACTAGCAACTCAAGAATCAATATGTATAAAGTATTATAGTCTCAATAGTTAAGAAACCAGAACTCAAAATAAGAAACACAAGCCAAATTCAGAATTCATAGAACTTTGGGTAGTACCCTAGATTAATCTCTTTACTAACTGAATTTAGTTGTAGGGTGTGAGGACCGACTTAATCCAACACCATGAATAGCCCTAAATGCCTGGAAGAACAAAGTTCTTGAAGAAACTTTAAGAAGATGCTTGAAACCCCTAACTTTTGATTCTTGGATCCTTGCTCTAAGTCTTGGGAATGATTATGAGAGTGTTAGGGCTGAAAAAAACCTTAATTAGGTGTAAAAACATCGGGTTAAGGCATAAAAAGGGTGGGGAAAAGACTGAATTAACCCCACCTAAAATTGGTAGGAACATCCACAAAGAGGCTTCTACGGTCCATTCTCCCATCTAGAGACGTACTGTCCACTCATGGTTCCCACCAATGGAGACCGAGTCTTTGAGTTGAACTACGAACTAAGAACCATGACACATACTACAAACCACGAGTCGTACCCCTTCTCATACAGTGACCCTTTGCCAAAGGCCAGGATCCTAAGGCCTACAAACCACGATGGCCAAGTACAGTCCATACATCCTTTGATGGGCTATACTATCAAGTCATAATCAAATCATTGGAGACTCAACTTTCTAAAGATCAACTACGGAAAGAATTCTACAATCTGTAGTTCCTTGTATGACCCGTACAAGCCTTCGGTAGAACTTAAAATGCCAAAATTTCATCAAGTCTGATATCTATTCAACGAGCCTCATCCACGAACCATAGACCCATCCATGAGACATACTGCTGGCTCATGGAATCCCATCTAAGACTTAACATTTTCGTGAACTCCAGGAAAGTAACAACGACTTGCTCATACGACCCATAAAATCTTCTTAGGTCCGTACAAGGGCTTGTAGAATTAGTGCACCAACAACTTTCTACAACTTTTCAACTTCCAATTGACGTTTACAGTTTCGAAGTGTTACATTTATGTAGCATAACCCGAAGGTTTTGTAGTTCAAAGAAGTGAAGGCCAGGTGTATAAGCTTCAACTAGTGTCATTCCATCCACATCCGTTGTTGTTTGTCTATTTTGTAAGTAAATCGATGTGTTTACCGCCTTTTCCCAACAATTGACTTTGGCAACTTTTTCTTTATAGAGCTTGGTTGCTTGTTGTTCCTTACAGGAAGAAGTTTTTGCATATCTAGGATGAACTATTCTTGATGAACTAACAATAAGCATCACTTGTATTTATATTTGACTCAATACCTACTATTTATTCTTCACGCATGTCAACGTCTACTCTCATTTCTTCAGAATTTAGAATATCATCACAAAAAATCTTCAAAATCATGATTTTTTGTGATGATGTTCCAAGTTCTAATAAGAGCAAAATTTGATACGCATGAAGAATCAATAGTAGTTATTGAGTCAAATATAAATACAGACTTACTTCTGTTAGTGCACCAAGAATAGTTCATCCAAGATATGCTAAATAATTTCCTGTAAGGAATAAGAACAACCGATCTCTGTAAAGAAAAAGTTTCCAAAGTCTTTTTTGGGCAGAGGCGGTAAACACATCGATGTACTTCCAAAATAGACAAACAACAAAGGTTGTGGATGGAACGAGACCAGTTGAAGATTGTAACTGAATAAAACCATCAATAGGACATCTAAAGTTGTTTGGTTCATTGTGTTATAATCATGTACCAGCTGTCAAACGAAGCAAGCTTGATGAAAAAAGGAAATTTTGTTGGTTATAGAATCTAGGAAAGTTTTTATAAGTACAAATGTGAAGGTGGATGAAGATGCTTATTGGGATTGGAATACCTCTCAAATCTGAAGGATGGATGATGAACCTGTTTTAGAATATTCAAATGAAGACTTGAAAGCAGAGAATGATAAAGCTTTTTGTGTTAGAGGTAGTAAACCTTTGGTAGAAATTTATGGACTATGTAATCTCTATATCCTGGAACCTTCAAAATTTAAAGATGCAAGTAGGATTGAAGAATTGAAGCAAGCAATAAAGGAGGACTTAACCATGATTGAGAAGAATGAAACCTGGAAACTCATTGAAAAACCTGAAACTAATCAAGTTATTGGAGTTAATAGGTTTGTAGAGTGAAGGTTATTGCGGATGGAACTATTAACAAGCACATAGGAAAGCTGGTTGTTAAAGGTTATTCTCAACATCCTGGAATTGTATATTTAGATACTTTTGCACCTGTTGCAAGGATGGACACCATCAGAATTGTGATTTCATTGGCAACACAAACGAAGTGGAAAATTTGGCATTAGATGTTAAATTGGCCTTCTTGAATAGTTTTCTAGAAATTTGTGTAGCTCAACTTGAAGGTTTTGTAGTTCGAGAAAGTGAAGGTAAGGTGTATAAGCTTCAACAAGGGTCATTTCATCCACGAACCTTGTTGGTAGTCTAGTTCGCAAGTAAATCGACGCGTTTACTGCCTCTTCCAAAAAAACTTTGGTAAATTTTTCTTTATAGAGCTCGATTGCTTCTTGTTCCTTATAGGCATAAGATTTAGCATATCTGGGATGGACTATTCTTACTGCACTGACACAAGCAACACATGTATTTATATCTGACTCTATATCTACCATCGATTCTTAACGCATGTCACTGCTCTTATTTCTTTAGAATTTAGAACATATTTTTTTAGAATTTAGAACATCATCACACACAATCTGCAAAACATTATTTTGTCTGATGATGTTCTAAATTTTGAAGAAATAAGAGAAAAAATTGATCTGCATGAAGAACCGATAATAGGTACAGAGTTAGATATATGCATAGGTATTGCTTCAGTCAGTACACTAAGAATATTTCATCCAGATATACTAAAACTTCTTCTTGTAAGGAACAAGAAGCAACTGAGATCTCTAATGAAAAAGTTGCCATAGTCTCTTTTGGGAAGATGCGGTAAGCACATCGATGTACTTGCAAAATAGACTACCAACAAGCGATGTGTATGGAATAACACCAGTTGAAGCTTGGAATTATATAAGACATCTAAAGGTGTTTGGTTCATTGTGTTATACCCATGTATCAACTGTCAAACAGAGCAAGCTTGACAAAAAAAAAGAAAAAGGAATTTTTGTTGCCTATAACTCTATCTCTAAGGGCTATAGAATTTACAATATTGAATCTGGGACATTTTTTATAAGTAGAGATGTGAATGTGGATGAAGATTCTTATTGTGATTTGAATATCTCTCAAGTCAGAAGAATGGATGTTGAACCAGTTTCAAAAGATTCAAATGAAGACTTGGAAATAGAGAATGATGAAATTTTTTCTATTAGAGGTACTAGACCTTTGGTAGAAATTTATGGAAGATGTAATCTTGTTATCCTGGAATGTTCAAAATTTAAAGATGCTAGTGGGATTGAAGAATACAAGCGAGCGCACTGATTGAGAAGAACGAGGCATTGAAACTCGTTGACAAACCAAAAACTAAGCAAGTTATTGGAGTTAAATGGGTTTATAGTGTGAAGTTGAATGAAGATTGATATATAAATAAGAACAAAGAAAGTTGGTTGTTAAAGGTTATTCTCAACAACCTGGAGTTGATTATTCAGATACTTTTCCACCTGTTGCAAGGATGGACACTATCAGAATTTTGATTGCATTGGCAGCATAAATGAAGGGGAAATTAAAATCCGACATTTAGATGTCAAATCTTCCTTCTAAAATTGTTATCTAGAAGAGGAGATTTATGTAGCTCAACCCAAAGTTTTGTAGTTCAAGGAAGTGAAGGTACGGTGTATAAGTTTCTAGTGGTTTCATTCCATCCATGACCCTTGTTTGTAATCCATTTTGCGGGTAACTGGATGTGTTGCCGCCTCTGCCCAAAGTCTTTGGAAACTTTTTTTTTATAGAGCTCAGTTACTTTTTGTTCCTTACAGGTAGAAGTTTTAGCATATCTGGGATAAACTAATCTTGGAGCATTGACAGAAGCATTAACTCTTCATGCTTCTCAATTTCTGCTCTTATTTCTTCAAAATTTAGAACATTATCACACAAAATCTGCAAAATAATAATTTTGTGCAATGATGTTCTAAATTCTTAAGAAATAAGAGCAGAAATAGACATCCATGAAGAATCAACGGTAGGTATAAAGTCAGTTATAAGTACAGGTGTTTCTTATGGCAAGGCTCCTAGAATACTTCATTTCTAATATGATAAAACTTCTGCATGTAAGGAAAAAGAAGCTATCGAGTTCTATACAGAAAGAGTTTCCAAAGTCTTTTTTGAGCAGAGGCCGTAAAATCATCGATTTACTTGTAAAATAGACTACCAACTATGGTCGTGGATGGAATGATGCCAGTTGAAGCTTGGAATTGCTTAAAACCATAAATAATACATTTAATGGTGTTTTGTTCATTGTGCTATACTCATGTACCAGCTGTCAAACGGTGCAAGCTTGATGAAAAAGCTAAAAAGAATATTTTTTTGTTGGTTGTAGCTCTATCTGTAAGGGCTATAGAATTTACAATATTGAATTTGGGGAAGATTTTATAAGAAGAGATGTGAATGTGGATGAAGATGCTTATTGGAATTCGAATATCTCTCAAGTCAGAAGGATGGATGTTGAACCTGTGTTAGAAGATTCAAATGAAGACTTGGAGCAGAGAATGATAAAGATTTTTTTGTTAGCGGTACTAGACCTTTTGCTTAAATTTGTGGAAGCTGTAATCTTGTTTTCCCTAAACCTTCAAACTTTCAAGATGCCGGTGGGATTGAAGAATGGATGAGAGCAATGAAGGAGGAAATAGCCATGATTGAGAAGAACAAGACATGGAAACTCATTGACAAACTTGAAACAAAGCAAGTAATTGGAGTTAACTAGGTTTATTGAGTGAAGTTGAATGCAAATGGATCTATCAACAAGAACAAATCAAAGTTGGTTGATAAAGGTTATTATCGACATCCTGGAGTACATTATTTAGATACTTTTGCACTTTTTGCAAGGATGGACACCATTATAATTTTGATTGCATTGGCAACACAAATGAAGTGGAAAATCTGGCATTTAGATGTCAAATCTGCCTTCTTGAATGTTTTTTTAGAAGAGGAGATTTATGTAGCTCAACTCAAAGGTTTTGTAGTTCAAGAAAGTGACGATGAGGTGTACTTTTTGGTAGTCTATTTTGCAAGTAAATCGATGTGTTTACCGCCTTTAGTCAAAAAGATATTGACAACTTTTTCTTATAGAGATCGGTAGCTTCTTGTTCCTTATAGGCAGAAGTTTTAGCATATCTGGTATGAACTATTCTTGGTGCACTGACAAAAGCAACACCTGTACTTATATCTAACTCGATACCTACCATTATTTCTTCACGCATGTCAATTTCTGCTCTTATTTCTTCAAAATTTGGAACATTGTCACACAATATCCGTAAAACATGATTTTGTGTGATGATGTTCTAAATTCTAAAGAAGTAAGAGCATAAATTGACACACATGAAGAATCAATGGTAGGTATTGAGTCAGATATAAGTAAATGTGTTTCTTCCGTTAATGCACCAAAAATACCTCAACTCAGTTATGATAAACTTTTGCCTGTAAGGAAGAAGAAGCCATTGAGCTCTATAAAAATAGTTACCAAAGTTGTTTTTGGGCAGGCGGTAAACACACAGATGTACATGGAAAAGAGGTAACCAACAAAGGTCGTGGATGGAATGACACTAGTTTAAGCTTATACATTGAAAGAGGAAATAGCCATGATTGACGAGAATGAGCTATGGAAACTCATTGGTAAACTCATTGTGAAACGTTATTCTCAACAGCATGGAATTTATTATTTAGATACTTTTTCACCTGTTGCAAGGATGGACTCCATCAGAATTTTTATTGCATTGGTGGCTGGCACAAATGAAGTGGAAAATCTAGCACTTTGATGTCAAATTTGCCTTGTTGAATGATTTCTAGAAGAGGAGATTTATGTAGCTCGACCCGAAGGTTTTGTAGGTCATGGAAGTGAAAGTAAGGTGTATAAGCTTCAACTGGTGCCATTCCATCCACGACTGTTGTTGGTAGTCTATTTTGCAAGTAAATCAACGTGTTTACAGCCTATGCCCTAAAAGACTTTGACAACTTTTCTTTATAGAGCTCAGTTGCTTCTTGTTTCTTATAGGAAGAAGTTTTAGTATATGTGGAATGAACTTATTGCTTCTTGTTTCTTATAGAAAGAAGTTTCATCTCTCATTTCTACAGATGGAAATCAAGTTATTTGGTTAAGGAAAATTCTGAAGGATCTTGGAATGAAATTGCAAGTTGCAAATAAGATAAAGTGTAATAACAAATCAGCAATTCTGATTGCAGAAAATCTAATGCGGCATGGTAAAACACAGCATATCTTTGACAAGTTTCATGACATTAGAGAAGCCGAGAAGAAAAAAGGAAATCAAGCTTGTTCATTGTTGTTTCAAGAATCAACTCGCTGATATTTTACTAAAGCTCTTCCCAAATTCAGATTCCAAACACTTTGTGGGCAACTTGGAGTTAACAGCAAACATTTCAAGGAGGAATGTCGAAGTAATGAGATATTTATTGTTATTGTTTCTTTTATTGTTGAAAATTAGTTATTTAGTTGAGATAGAATAGGAATTTTTTCAGCACCCTAGTTGAAATAGAATAGGAGTCTTTCATCTATTTATTTTCCATGGTGTGAATAAATATAATAAGCTGAATATTTTGACATGTGTATTCCTTTCTCTTCTCTGTAGTACAACAAATTTATATTGTTGCCAATAGAAAGGGAAAGTTGTGGGGTATGGGAAAGACAGAGACACTTTTGTCAATAAAATATTTAAAGGATTTTCAACTTCAAATGTTGTTATCATACAATACTCTTATCCTATCTAATCAAACTCTTCTTCATTTTATTACATGAAATATTTTTGTCAACATATCTACACCAATTTGTGCTCTTATAGGATTTCTTTCTTCTCTAAAAATTCAAGTTGATTAAATAGTTGTGTGTTCCCTATTGTTTAAGTTAATAAGCAATTAACAACTCTAAAATTGACTAGGTGACCTTCTTGGAATTGTTTACTCCAAAGCACCAAGATTATATACCTCATCAAAGTTGTTGAACAGAGGAACATAGCAAAGATATCTTGATTTCAGTGCAAAAATGGGTAATGGACAACTACCCTTGTTTCTTCTATATGCCTTTCTCTGTCAACTATTTGGTTTCTCTTCATCCTTATTTAATTTATGCCCCAATGATCAAGCTCTTGTTCTTCTGCAGTTTAAGAACATGTTTACCATAACTCCTTATGTTTCTTACTGTTCCTACAAAACAACAAATCAAAATATTGAGTCATTTCCAAACACAGTTACATGGAATACAAGCACTAATTGTTGCTCATGGGCAGGAGTTTATTGTGACGAGACAATGGGACAAGTGATTGAGCTTGACCTTAGTTGCAGCCAACTTCAAGGTAAGTTTCATCCCAACTGTAGCCTCTTTCAACTCTCCTCTCTCAAAAGGCTTGATTTGTCTCGTAATGATTTCTCTCCGACGCACATTTCACCTAAATTTGCTGAGTTTTCTAGCTTAACACATATTGATCTATCATATTCGAATATGTCAGGTCCGATCCCTTCTAAAATCTCTCACCTTTCAAAATTGCAAGTTCTACGAATCTCAAGAAATAATGCACATGATCAAGATGGACTTCACCTAGGGCCTCACAATTTTAAACTGCTAGTTAAGAACTTAACCCAATTAAGAGAACTTGACCTTTTCTTAGTGGACATCTCTTCCACCATTCCTCTAAATTTCTCTTCATCTTTAATATATCTAGAACTTTAAGAGACACAACTATTTGGAATATTTCCCGCAAGAGTTTTCCACCTTTCAAACTTGAAATATCTTTATTTATCATCCAATCCACAGCTCACAGTACAGTTTCCCACAGCCCAATGGAATAGCAGTGAATCCCTCATAGAGTTATATCTCACTGGTGTGAATTTTATTGATAAGATACCCCAATCATTTAGCTATTTAACTTTATTACGTCAATTGGACATGAGATCTTGTAATCTCTCAGGGTCCATACCTCGACCTCTATGGAATCTCACCAACATAGAGTATTTGCTCCTTGATAATAACTACTTAGAGGGACCAATTTCCATGTTCACACTTGAGAAGCTCATAGTTTTATCACTTCAAAATAAATATTTTGTGTACATGTCCTTTAACGGTAGCTAGAGTCCACAACTTGAAAGCTTAGATATTTCTTCCAATTCCCTAACTGGTCCAATTCCTTCCAATATAAGTGTCACGCCCTGAGGCTACCCCCTAGACGTAACACGGGACCTAGGATCACGAGAGACCCCAAGCTAACGTTGAATCTGGTATATCACAAGCATACTGAATATATATAACTAAGTAAGCAGAAGCATAAATGTAAAATGAGTCAAAACTAAAGGACTCCAAATGAGCATAAATCTGAATATCTGTAGGAAATAACCCCAAAATATTGAACACTGACTCTATGTTTGAAAGCCTCTAATACTGATGAGCTGCTGGGACTAGTCCCCAACTAACTCTAAAACTACCGAAAGACTCAAAATAAGCTAACTACACCAAACATGAAGAAAAGTCCTCAAAATATGAGGACTCTCCACTGAAGTTGCAGAGTATGAGTTGGAAGTCAAAGTAAGCGTAATCTGGATGCTGAGTGCCTGAACCTACATCATAAAATGATGTAGCGCAAAGTATGTGTCAGTACTTTGAATGTACTGAGCATGTAGGATATAGATACTAAGCTGAATAATATAATACTATCAATATAGAATGAACAATATATGATGAACAATATAATCTAAACATGGAAATAGGTTGTATCGAAGTATAACTAAAAACTGACCTAAATGCAATGATCAAGTACTAATCCTGAAGATTATATGTTGAACTGAATACTGAAGTAAATGCTGACAACATGGTCTATGCAATAAGAGTATGTCTGTGGGAGCTACTATTAATCGACATAAAACACGTGAGCTAAATATGGAGTCCGATGTATACGCCCCATTGAGAGGACCCAATATACCTTGCCAGGGGTATAAAGGCATGATTGTGGCGTGATTACTAAAAACTTATGCCCAAAAGAGGAAACTTTTGAACCTACAGTTACACATAGTTTTGAAACTTTGAGAGTATGTTAAACCCTAGTCCAACTCGATTCTAAGTCAACTCCCAACTGAATGTAAAGCTAAAATGCAACTGAAATACAGAGTAACTCAAAATACTGACATACTAATAGGGAATATTGTAACACCCCAGAATATTTTTGAACTAAGACTCGAACCATCCTTCGTTGTAAGTGGGATTTTACCAAGGAATTTAAAATTTCTTGAGTGTTAAGGTCACTAGTTGTAGCGCCTTGAGTTCCAAGAAGAACTAAAGAGAGTTTATTCAAGTCATTTCTAAGTTCATTTAAGTTTAGGGTCAACTTCAAACGACCATAACCTTCAATACAGGATGAGTTAGGTGGGCAACAAGATATCAAATGAAAGGACTTGGAATCCTCTTTACAATGCCACCGAGTTTGCTAAATTTCGAGCTCGTATGAGGGAGATATGCCCGTCTGAAGTCAGGTTGTCCATTTAGGGAAAGTTACTCGGATTTAAGAGGGGTATTTTGGTCTTTTCCTTACCCTATCAAATTTATTTCATTTTTAGTAATTGAATAGGGGTCTAAACTGATTTTGTTCAGTTTACACAAATCCTAATTCATGCTAGGGTCTTAGAAAAGAGTTCAACAAGAGAAAAGAGGAAAAGATCAAGGCGTTCGTCGAGGTTCTTGAGTTTTGTTGCAGATTTTCACCATGGGTTTGATCCCTAAGAGGTATGTAAGTTTCCATAGTCTTGGGTTCGTTCACCCACACGCCAAACATGATTTTCATATTTTAATTCGTCCATAAAGATTGCAGGATTTAAGTTCTTGATAAGTGTTCTTGAAGTTTAATTCTAAATCTTGTTTTGTTGGGGTTTTGATGAATTTTTTAGATGAAAGTGAGTGTTTTTAGGGATATATTGACTAGATTACAGTGTAATTATGTTGAGTAATCGAATCCAAGTAATTGGGGAAGAAACCATTTGATTCTAGGCGAATTAGGGTCGAAAACGAGTAAGAAAAAATTGGATAGAAACAAAGTACCAGGTCCGCGTCGCGGACTTGTTCCTCAGATGTGAAATTTTCCTCTCCATGTCGCGGAGAGAACGCGGACTCCACTGTTTCAAAAATTATTTCAACCAAACATTATAATTCAATTCTGTGTCACGAACTTGCTCCCTAAACAGTGTTTTTCAACTGTTTATCATGATTAACCATCTAAAACACTTTTGATCATCACGATATCTTTCCTACCACAAATCTGTCATGACCCAAGGGTACCCCCTAGACGTAACATGGCACATAGGACCCCGAAAGGCACTATGTAAGACACTTAGCATATCATAACATAGGTAAAGAACAATATAGAGTAAAAACACATTACGAGTCTTAAAAATTTTCATAAAAGCAAGCGGAAGTCTAGACTTGTCTAAATTAGCCATCTACTACAATCGAGTATCAAATAGGATCACAGCCCTTACAACATAGTTCTCAAATGAAAGTACAAGAAAGAAAACTAGAAAATCATCATTCGTCCTCGAACCATGAGGACTCACCAATAGCAAGGAGAATAGTCGATCCAAGATTTGACCAAGAAGGAGATCACTTCAAGAACCGGGCCCTATACTTATAGAAAATGTAGAAGAAATATGGGTTAGTAAATAAATGCACTAAGTATGATAGTCATGCAAGAAATCATTGAAACATGCTAAAATGACATTTTAGTTTAAAACCATGCACTTTGTCAATTTTGAACTCATCATGTATACATTGGAAAATCATAAATCATAATCCGTATAGTCATGCATAGATCATCATATCATAATGGCAACATATGATAAGTACCCTCAATGTCTACTTGTGCAATGCATAAGTAAGATCCCATAATCATATATATACTAAGTAAAGCTTCTTGAGTAGCTATGGTCTATAAATCATATTCTTGTTCATATTAACATATTAGGGAATAAGCCTTAACCAACATAGACCATGTGAGCTAAACATGGAATCCGGTGTCTACCCCACACCGAAAAGGGGTTGTCCTACTTGCCTAAGGTAGAACTATACTCTTAGCTTATGTGGATCCACTAGCTAAAGACCTATGTGGGCACATAGTTGATGGAATAAGGAGATTGCTTCTAGAAACCCGGACTCTACTAAGGTATAAGGTTTCCATCTCATGAGATACATACTTTGGGAACCCAGACTCAACTATGGTAAAATGAACCCATTTGAGAACCCGAACTCAACTAGTGTAAAAGTTTCCATCTCATATTCATATCCACTCAGTGCTAAGCATTAATTCCCATTGATTACATATTAAGTCTTTAACTTAAATTCATATTCATGGAAGAATGTCTTAACACTCAATCCAACATAATTCATACTATAGATCTTAGATTCATTAGGTGAGAATAACCTTTCAACCTTAGAATCATCAAATTCATACATAGATGTGTACAAGAATGTAATTCTTTCAACAACACAACAATTAGATCCTACCCATAATCATACCTCATTCTCATGCTTTACCCTTAGTAAATCAAGGACCATATTCAATCAATCACATATATAATTACTACATTAGATATGGGTAATAACATAATTCAATTAACCAAATTACTACAAGTACAATCTCATAGTATTCATCCTTCATCAATTCACCCACATCACAATAGCATAAACTGGGGTAACATGGGATTTCATGGGTTCTTAGGGGAATTCATCATAAATCAACCATTAAAAATGTTTTTGGAAAGAATCCATAAGATTGAAGTCAAACCCCAACTTTTGGGGAAATCACTAATTTTGAAATTGAATTTGGATGGACTCCTTGGATGGAAATTACCCAAGGATGAAAGACCACCATACCTTAGATATGAATCTTCAAGAAATTGAGTGGAAACCTTGCTTCTTCAATCCCTAGCTTCAATCTCTTTCTTATTCTTCTTTGGGGTTCTAGAGAGAGAAATATTGAGAGAAGATGAACTTATTTGGAATTTGATTTTGGGGATTTGGAAATAATGGGGTGAATGGGTGTAATTTGAATTTAAAATGACTTAAATAGGTGTATAAAACTAAGGCAAACGACCCCACTTCATTTAACTTAAAATTGGAATTTACCCATTTGCCCGCAACGTGGCAACCTAAAAAAAAACTAAGGCAAGTACAACAAGAGGCTTCCACGAGCCGTTGTCCCCTCTGTGGACTTGAGGTCTGAAACTTTCTTTTCTAAGTAAATCTCCACGGATGGGTCTACCGTCCGTGGACCATTCCACTAGCCGTGGACACGTCCGTCAATCATTGCCTTAGAAAAATTTTCTACAAGGCTTGGGTTCAAGGACGGGTTCACTGATCGTGGACTCTCCCACCATCCTTGAACCCTTCATTAGACCCTTTCCTTAGAATATTTTTCACATGGCTTGGGTTCAAGGATGGGTTCACCGGTCGTGGACTCTTCCACCGTCTTTGAACCCTTCCTTAAAACCTTGCCTTAGAATATTTTTCACAAGGCTTGGGTTCAAGGGTGGGTTCACCGGTCGTGGACTCTTCCACAATCCTAAAACCCTTCCTTAGAACCTTGCCTTAGAATATTTTTCACAAATCTTGGGTTCAAGGACGGGTTCACCGGCTGTGGACTCTTCCACCGTCCTTGAACCCTTCCTTATAACCTTGCCTTAGAATATTTTGAGGTTTTACAAAATCATAACCTTGAATTCATAATTCAAATTCAAGGTAGAGCTAAGAGTTAAGTCTTGAGAGTTCTTTCGAACAGTTTTGAGAAAGTCCCTTTGAGTCTTTTTGAGGAGTCTCTTACAATTTCTAACAACTTGTTTCAAGACTCGAGCAAGTGAGTATGAGAATGAGGAGAATGTATTCATGAGTCTACTTTATCATCATGAGGTCCTTCATATCATGAACCATAACTTTTGAATTCATAATTCATATTCAAGAGAGAGTTAAGAGTAGAGTTAAAGAAAGCCTTTGAGTTCAATTGTGAATCCTTTGAGATCAACTATTGATTCGAGCTAAGTTTTGAGGAAGTAAGTATGAGAATGAGAAGAGTCGTATACATGAGTTCCATAATGTTCTTTAGACCCGTGAGTCGAGTCGTTCATGCTCATAAATTCCGCATGAACTCCATACATTGAGTATCTTCGAGAGAAGTAGCATCTTCGAGTTCTAAGTCTTTGAGCATTGAGTTCCTAATTCTTTTGAGATTATATTCATACTTATGGGACTACTACATGTTACCCATGAAGCCCTTGAGTTGAGTTGTTCATGCCCATAATTTCGCATGGACCCTATGAATCGATCAGTCTAAAGATGAGTAGTATCATTGAGTCTTAAGTTCTGAGTGTCGATGTTCTTTATTGCTATTAAGATCCCTGAGTTGAATCGTTCATGTTCATAATTCCACATGAACCCTATGATTTGAGTTATAAATTTTTAAAAACTTTTTAAAGTCAACACTTGAGTTCTTAAACTGAGTTTTGAGAAGGTAAAGATGAGTTTTGAGAAAAGGAGATAAATTCAAAACTCCAAAGTTCAAATTTCAAAACCCCTAATATTTAATTGAAGAAATTTCAAAATAAAATTAAAAGATCATTAAATATTTAAGTCTCGTTTTTAATATTTTTAAATAAATTTATTTTATATAAAATACTATTAAATTATATCATTTATTTTTATAAATGTTAAATAAAAAATAATGTAATTAGGAAATACATTTTTAAAAAAAATTATCTTTTACTTAATACATATCTATGTACAAAAACAATAAACTTCATGGTAATGTAAAATAGAAATGATATTTTCTTTACTTACATTTTTTTATTAATTGTTAAGTAATAAGCAATTTAGTACATTCTTAATGATATTACTTTAAATTTAATTGGAATATAATAATTATTTTGTTATTAGTAACTAGTAATGCCATACTTTATGGAGTAATATTCAACTCAAAAAGATATCATATCCGTGACTTTTTTATGTGATCAAACTTCAAGTATATTAAACTTCAAATAAATTGATAAATATTTTGAACATCTCCATACAGGGGCGGACCCACGTGGTATCCCGGGGATTCACCCGAACCCCATCGACAAAAAATTACACGGTATATACAAGGTAAATTTTCTGTATTTTTGTAGATATATATATTTTGAACCCCCTCATTAACAAAGACAAATTGATGGTGCAGTGGCAAATGCGCCAAAAATTAAGTTGTACATCACCAGTTCAAATCCCAGTGAAAGCGTTTTATTTTTTTCTTATTCAGTTTCAGTTTTTTTTATTTATTTTTTTAATTTTCAGTTCTGTTTTTCAAGTTTTTTTTAGTTTTTTTTTTTTACTTTAAAAAATGTGCTAAAAGTTTAGTTTTAAACCCAAAATAATTCAAGGTTTCCATTTCCAAAGGCTTATTTACACGTTTATACTTTTATTTTTCGAACCCCCTGAACGAAAATCCTGGGTCCGCCACTGTCTCCATAGATAAATAAATAAATTAAATATAATATTTCTATTAATAATATTTTCAAGTAAATCACAAGAAAATACCCCCCAACTAAATTTGCAACGATTTTTTTAATGTTATTTTCATGTAGGAAAACCATCAGCTAATGGAAAAACCCCAAGTATATCCTTAGAAAAAAAAAATCTACAATTAGTTCCGCAATAATAAAATTCCGATATAAAATTCTCAGGTAAACTTTTATATAATAAATTCGTAGCTAAATTTTTAGAATTAAGATCCAAAGTGATTTCTCACAAATAGCTTTATTTAGGAACTTTGGTGCAAAATAATAAAAGATCAATTTTATTTTCAATGAATTGACCTATGAAAATGTTACCTACAAATTAATTTTCACAACTACTTTCTTGTATATTATTTTTGCGCAAAATGGCACCAAATATATCTACGAATTTTTTTGATAAATAGTTTTTGCATGTAAAACAATATAAATTTATAGATTTTAGGTTGTTGCATGAAAATCCATATAATTTTTGGGGAAATAATTCTCAAATAAAATTTTCATATTATTCACACTTTTCTACTTGATCAAATTTATTTGTTAGCTAGATGTATAATTAGTCTAATTTTCTAGAGAGGTTGAATGTTTATAGCGTCGTCCCTCTTTTTAAAGGATAACAATTGTATTCTTGTTTTCTTATTGGAGGTTAATTGTATACTTTCTTTTAGAATTATAATACTCTAGAAGATTTGAATAATCTTATAAAAGAATACTCACCCGAAAATAATCGATGTTGAAGACTTGGCAATCAACGAGGCCCTTAGAATTGTGTCCAAGTACAACAAATCTGATACAAAATAGCCAGATGTGCCACTACTATCTGCATAATTCAAGGAGTAAGCACATTGATTTGTTTCGCTGCATTCATCTGACGTGCATACTGACACTGAACAGGAAATGACAGACGCAATTGATGAATTGTCAGTGTCATAAAAGTTCATCTCAACCTGTAATAATATAATTGTGTTAGAAGTTCATCTCAACCTACAACAATATAATTGTGTTAAAAAACTCTAAAAGAACAAGTTTCATATATCATAATTGGTTGACACTCAATTACGGCCCGTCTAGTGGGTCGTGATGCTGCCCTGCCCGATAGGGCTTCACTACAACGAGCATAACATCGGGCTAGAAATTAGGCAGACTTGGTGGCGTTGGAAAGAGAACTCAAATACCTTTAATTTGATAGATCATGGACCACCAAATTCATTTTTTCTAAAACATATGATCGTTTGAAGTTGCCCCAAAACTCAAGACCTGATAAGTCCCCTTCACGGACAACTTCATGGTTTGCGTGAAGATTCATGGACCACTTAGATATTTGTGGTCCTTAACCAGTAACTTGGGGTGGGACCTTACTGATGGGGTGATTTGTACAACCCACCAGACGGGTCGTCCAAGTCACCATGGACCGTCTGGGTGTCCGTCGAGGTGAAGCTTGCTTGGGCAGGTGCTGGAAGACCTTCACGAGCCCCTTAACGGACCATGGTCCCCTACACGGTCCGTCTAGGGCTCCGTGGAGGGTTCCGTGGTCCACTTTTGGGCTCGTGACTTACCCGTTTTATCCCTTTCTAGTGTTTCTCTAACCCGAGGTGTTACAACTGAAGTACTTTTCGAAAACATCAATTAAACTTTTTCTCCTTCTCAACTATAAAATAGTACATATGAAATCATTTTATTCTTCCTATAAAAACTCTGTTCAAAACTTGCATTTAAAACGTCTATTTATGGACTTATCGTTCAAGTCTGAAATCGATATATATGAAAATCTCATGTAATTACCTTTGAAAACATTATTTTTATAAATCAATAGGGTTCATGTGATACTAATCATGAACAACAAATTTAGAATTTAACCATACATAGTAGAAATCAAAACCTCAACCATTAAGGAAACGAAATTCAGAAATTCCAAGAAACTATGGGTAAAACCCTAAATGTAACTTTTGATGACTGAATTTAGATGTAGGGCGTGAAGACGAACCATTCCAACACTATGAATAGTCTTACATGCCTGGAAGAACATAGTTCTTGGCGAATCTGGAAGAACACTTGAAAGCCAATGGCTTGTGGAGGGCGAGGTTCTATTCGCCATGTTACGCCTAGGATATATACTTTGGGTCATGATAGTTATCAAATAATTTATGTAAGGTCCATCTCTTATTCTAGTGATTTCCTTTCCTTTTGGTTAGATATTGTCAGTTCATCCTATATTTAGGCTTTTACAAGTGTTTGATTCTTTTGTCATTTGGTTCTAGTTTTTGGTTTTCCTTGGCGGATTCTCAGATGAAGTCAACTGAATACTTTAAAAGTTTTATCGTAATAATATGAACCCTTCATTGGTATTTTATCGGTCAATAGAACTCATTTCCAAGTTTGAACTAGAAGATATTTTGACTTGTTTGTTCCTTCCTTCTTTTCCTTTTTTAAGTTTTTTGCCTTAAAATAACAATCTTATAAGATCCAACTTCAAAATTTTGTTCTTCTCCCTTGTTCTGTTTCATAAATGTCAAATACCCTTGTACACCAATGCACAAACAAGAATGAAATTATCTCTAAAACTAATTTGTTTTCATATTTAAAATGTCATTCGAGGACGTTAACTCTTTGAAATAATATAAAATAACAAATGCAAAGCATCATAACTTCACAGAAAAAATTCTAGTTGAACCTTACATTTTTAAAGAAATTCATAATATTAAAAATATTTGAATTCAAATAATTTTGTAAAGTTACATCCTCAAAATTTTCTCACCTTTCTCTATCCTTAACTGAAGTATAGCCATCCAAGTGTTTATGACATGTTCAATTGTTCATACAACATTCAATATTAACCCTCTACATTTGATATGTCAATACAAAGGATTCATATTGTCGACCCCAGATATTCTTAACTAGAATGTAATTGATCGACAAAATTTACATTTCTTTTTTTTGATCGTGTCAATGGAGAATGAGAAGGAGAAAGAGAACGCGATATCATCATTGAGGAGAACTACTAAACATAGAAGGTCATCAAGTGTTTCATGTTTTCTTGCTAGTACTTCAGATCAAATTTCTCACGACTCTCCATCGTCTTCTTCTCCTAACGAAACTTCAAAATTTAAAAAGTCTCATCATCATTTTCCAGAGATCAAAGAGAAATGTAAGAACATTATGAATCGATTTGGTAGACATCGTCGTCATGCCTCTGCTGATCATTTTACCTATGATCAAATAAGTTATGCCAAGAATTTTGAAGACAATGATGAAACAAATTTTGATGACACTGAGGATTTTCCTCAGAGGAATTTTATATCTAGGTTGCCACCATCTCCTCCTCCTTATTCCAAAGTGATAATTCCCACCAACATACAAACACATGAATGAATAGGGATGTCAAACATCTATTACCACAACAAACATATATTTTACCACAAGTCATCGCCCTTTTGTGATTCACCGGCCACAAGATTAGATCGACGAAGAATCTCTCCAAAATCTTTAATCAGGACACGTCACTAAATCCAAAAATCTCATTGGTTGCTTATTAATCTCAAACCTGGTAGCTCGGTTGATAGGCGCTCTTATAAACTAGTCTTGCATACAAATCCAGGTTGGTGTAACATATGGTCGATGAAGAATCTCTACAAAGTCTGCTCTATGATAAAATGGCCATTAAATCAAGAAATCTCATCGACTGCATATTAATCACAAACATGATAGCTTGGTTAATTGACACTCCTATAAACTCATCTTGATTACAAATTCAAGTTGGTGTAATATATAATAGATAAAGAATCTCTCCAAAATCTCCTATGTGATCAGGTGACTACTAAATCCATAAATCGCATTAGTTGCTTATTAATCTCAAACCTGATAGCTCGATTGATTGGAATTCATATAAACTCATCTTGCTTACAAATTCAGGTGGGTGTAATATATGGTGGATGAAGAAACTCTCCAAAATCTGCTCTTTGATTAGGTACGTGCTACTAAATTCAAAAATCCCATCACTTGCTTATTAATCTCAAACCTGATAGCTCTGTTGAGTGGCACACCTATAATAAACTCATCTTTGCATACAAATTTCAAGTTGGTGCAATAATCTATGGTCGAGGAAGAATCTCTCTAGAATCTGCTCTTTGATAAGGAGCGCTACTAGACCCAAAATGCCCATTGATCGCTTATTGATCTCAAACATAATAATCGGAGTATTAGTACTCTTGTACGCTCATCTTGCATACATACATTTGCCAACAAAGGATCAAAGTCACGGGCATGAATTTAGAAGATGTGAAGAGAAGCTTCGTAATATCAACACCGATCAATATAATTAGACTCGGAGACATATCTAGAGAAAATTCTATGTGTTTAACAAATTCATTACTTTCGAGTTGAAAATATGTATTTGAAATATTAATACAATTAAATTCAGCGGCGAGAATTATGTGAGTTCAACTAAATTTATTACTTTTGAACTGAAAAGATGTATGCATATAAAAAAAAAGATACTGAAAATGTGTATTATAATAAGATCACACTCGTTTTGATCCCACAAATTAAAAAAAATAGATTCGCCTATGCACAAGCAACATATCAAGAGGCCACATCCATGTGCCAAGGCAAGTGAAAACAAATACTATACTAGCAAATTAAAGACAAAAGGCTGAAACATTATGTGAAATATATTAATTTCCTGTATAAACATAAGTAGAAAAATTGGCTATCTGTGATTTATTGCAACTTTAATTTCTTGAAAGTATAATTATTTCATAAAAGTATAATTACCTAATTTACGTTGCAAAAATATAGTCTAAAATTTATATTACAAATCTTTAGCCCAAAATACAATATGGTATACAACAATATACATTTGGTATACAATAATATACAAAACATTCATTTTATTTTTCTTACAAAAAATTTTAAGACTTGATATACAATATTATACACCCATACACAGTAATATACAATTTTATACACTATTTTACCAATAAAAAAAATTTCAAACTTCACTGACTGATTTCTCTCAAACCAAAAGATGAAATCTTTTTAAAATTTGTGGATCATCCCCATTAGATAAGACATCACGAATCACAATAGAATTTGATTGGGAAATATGTGGTAGCATGTAAGGATCAAGCTTCATTAGTATGCTAGAATTTTTATTTATTTTTTGTGTTTCACCCGATATTAGATATTCACATTGAAGTTCGACTAAGTTTGAATTCGCACCAAAAAATCCCACATTGAAGGGTAATCTGCTCCCTAACAAAGGTCATTATGTACCCAAAATTATGTCCCGGTAAGTTATTTTATAGTAATACTAATAGTTACTCCATCTGTCCCTAATTACGTGTCCACTTTTGAATTGACACACTTATTAAGAAAAATAATGATTGATATGGTAAGTTTACTATTTTACCCCTATTAATTATAAAGTGGATGAATAAGACTTTCAAAAAGTTCTGTCTTTTTCAAAATAATTAATTGAGTGTATAATAAGTAAAAAAAATTGTCTTTTCTTGATTTGTTAAAATGGACAAGTAAAAAGGGATGAGTAAAAAAGAAAAAATGGATAAATAATTAAGGACACAGGAGTATAAACTTAAGATGTGCTCTATTTAATGATGTGACATCAACACATTTTCAGACCAAAAAAATTTAATTATTTTAAAATTATTTAAGATCTAATCCACCTTAAATTCAATTCAATTCTTGACCCGATCCATTTAACATGGGTTGACAATATAAGAAATATCGTAAATGATATTTAACTAAAAAGAATTCGACAGCTTTTCATTTTGTAACATTTTAAATATTATAGATATCCTTAATAACATTTAACCATCATATTCTTTTAATTAAATGTTATTAAGGACCTCTCTTATATAATCAACCCAGCGGGTTGGGTCAAGAATTGGTTAGGATTTAGGATGAATTGGGTTCTAAATAAATCTAAATATTAATTTTGATTTTTGAATATTTATTTCTTAGAAATTTAGAGTTCTCACAATTTTAAATAGGTAAATGAACTTGTACTTCTTGTTATAATAATTATGAAAGTTAACTAGGGGTGGAGCCAAGTGGGTGAAAGAGCTTCTACTCAACAATGTTAATTATTGTAGGATGGCTTTATCCCAAACAAATTCTCCATCGACAAAAAATACTATATATATATATATATTATAACTTTAAAGACGAAATAAAATTGAATGATTTTGATGACCAATGGTATAAGTTGTATGCTAATTCAAACATTTTCTACTTTATTTATAACCCTGAGTTTCACAAAATAAATAAATATATAAATAAATTGTGCCTATTCAATTTTGACACATAAATATGTCTTATCCTTAGACCTTAGCTATCACTTTTTTTTTTGTCTCCCAATGTTGAATCATTTTCCTCAATGCATAATAATTAATTTAATTTTCAAGAGGCCCATCATTTTAATGGTAAAACTAAATCTATATATGTACTTTCAATCAATGGTCACCATTTTTCAGGTGAAACGTCTCACTGTTTAAAATAACATAAAAAGTGAGACAAGAAAAGATATAAAGCAGGAAATCTTTTTCCTTGTCTCAATCAACTCATTCCCCATCGTTTTTTTTGTTTGTCGGGGTCTCGGGGAGGTTCGATATTCATTTTAAAATTTGATTAATTTAAATGTATGTTGAAAAATTTCATTTAAAATGTGTACTTTTTAATTTTATTATTTAGATACTCCTTATTATGAAAATGGTTTATATATACCTCTATTCCCTATTGTTACATAAATATCCTACATATATTCTTTTTCTTTAGCGGAAGCAAAAAAGAAATAGTTTAAATTAATTTTTTAATTTTTTTAATCTATGTAGGGTATATTTGATCATTCTCACATGTTTTTTGTTTTGACTAATTTATTCATCGACTAATTTGAATTTATTATTTTGATGATCAAATTTTTTTTTGCACTTATTTTCTTCTAAAATTTATTATAGATGTCCCAAAAATTTCTTTTACGGATATTAAAACTAAAAATTACAATGTAGCTCCAAAAAAAATTAAAACAATTTTAGTTTTTTTAACTTTTTAATCTTTCTTCATTCACACTTTTTTTTATTTTTCTTATTTTTACACCAAAGAATGAAAGAATAAAAATTAAAAATAATAATCAAAGAAGTGAAAAATAATTTATTTGTGAAAAAAGATCAAATACGTGATTTTTTTTTTTTTAAAATAATTTTTTTCACTTTTGTAATGGTAAGGATATATATGAGCCACTTTGTAACGATATGTGAGCTATATTTGTAATGGTAGGGATATATGTGAACCACTTTTGTAACAAAGGTATATCAAGTTATCAACTCTAAATGACAAAGTTGAGAGCTATATCAAGCCCTTTTCCTTTATAAAATTTTGACAAATATATGAATCAAAGTAATTTTTGTCTAAATTTTGAATAAGTATGAAAAAAACTATATTAAATATCTATAAATATAAATATGAACTCATTTATTATTATATTTATAGGTCTAGTAGCTGTGTAGATTTCTTGAAAAAATTGCATGGAGCACATCCTAAATAGTATTGAATTAGGGTTTTCGTTGCCTAAATAACATGATTTACTTGATATGTTTGTATTATCTTTTATTGAGAAATGATAAGAGTTGGTGACTGACCGTAAATTTTCTTTTCTTTAAGGATTTCCCTCATCAACTTGAATGCTTTTCTTAATTATTATTATTACTTTCACTAATCACTATTTCATAATATATATTTCTTATTATATATTAACTTAAATCATTATATGAATTTATAAAATTTTAAATTCTAAATTTATAGCTTTTAAAATTTTGGAAATAATTTATCATTTTGACAATCTTAATGAAAAGATTTTAGAATTACATAAATGTTATAAAATATTAAGATCACAAATTTTAAATTTTATAGACACATAACTATTATAATATATTATGACTACGAATCTTAAATTTTTTATTTTTTTTAAATTATCTGTCTATTCCAATTTTATTACATAACTTGAGATGAAAAGAATATTATTTTTATGAAGTTTACACACGTCTTATCCTTAGCTATCATTTTGTTTTGTGCGTTTTTTTTTTTTTTTTTGTGTGTGTGTTTGTGTGTCTCCAAACTTTGATATTCATTTTCGAGAGGCCCATTTTATTGAGAGAAAAACAACATAAAAAGTGAGACAAGAAGAAAAGAGATATGGAATCTTTTTGTTGTCTCACTCAACTTATCGTGTTCTTTTTTAAAATTTTGGTTCGATATTTGATATTTATTTTGAGATTTAATTAATATAAATTTATATTAAAAATATTTATTTTGTAAGTAAAGTATAACTTATCAAATTAAAGATTATCATATTCTCAAATTTTGAATCTAAAATAATTGATTAAGAATAGAAAAATATTTATGGTTATATCACATTTTTTTATAGTCCATCGTCATTCTTTAACCAATGTAATCTCTTTGTCACATCATGGTAGAGGTGACAATTTCAACTCATATAAGTGAAAGAGGTTCATTTAACCCATATTTAATCAAATGAATTACTCAGATTTATTAAATGGATAATTTGAGCTTCAATCCATTTAAAAGTTCATACAAATATGAATAAAGTGGGTAAAATATGAAAATACATATAGACTCATACATCACGCACTTATAAAAAAAAATTAAAAATCACTTATTGCAATAAAAAAATTAAAAAGAAATTTGGGGGGTTTGGGAGGGGTAGGGGTAGGGTGGGGGTGAAATAAATTATTATTTTTTAGAAGTTTTTTAATGCTTTTTAAGAAACAAAATCGGGGGTGAGGGTGGGGGTAATATAGATTGAAATATTAAGAATTTAGCTTTGATTTAATATTTTTTGGCTTTAAGAGATTAAAGTGAGTTAGAACCATTTATCTGAATTATATTTGACCGAATTCATATTCATCAATATTTTATATACAAGTGGACTGTAATCCATTTTAACTTCCATTCTTAATCGATCTCAATCCAATCCAATTCACTCATTTGTTACCCCTACATTGTGGTATAATTGTGTTAATTATTAATATCTCCTATAATATATGACATGACCTAATGTAAATATGTTGCTTCCAACAAGTCAATTATCTGATATTCGGAATTTAAGCACAATTAATAAAATTTTCATTGTGCAGAAATGTCTAAGTATTTTTTTGATAAATTCATTGAAGAATCACAATAATCGTCGACTAGCCTAATTTTAAAAATGTCTAAGGTTCAAAAGCTTAAACCATTAAATTTAATCGTTGTATTTACCACAGATACATAAAATAATATAAGATTCTCGCATTATTTATATTTATATAAGAATTGTCAAAAAAAAATTATTTCTTTATTATGATATGTTAATTTAAAACTATAATAAAAATTCATAAATTTTAATTAAGTTCCGAATCTGTTTTTAGAATGTATTTTGGATACTAGGCAGGGCCTGACCCACCCTATATCATGGGGTGTCGACCGACAGTGCTTCGTTGAAAATTTTTAGTATTATATATATTAAAAAATCTGAAAAATAGAAATATCCCTACAAATAACGTTAATGACATTGCTTGAATAACTGAGTTTCTTGGCTCGTCGGTTTGCAGCGCGAATGTAATGGTCATTCGCCAAGGCACGACCTGATTTCAAGCTCCAGTAAGGTTGTATTTATCTTTTATTTTTGAAACATTTTCAGAGAAAAGTTTAATATTATAGGAATTCGAACCACCAGGCACCTATTTATAGTCAAATCAGGTTAAATTAAACCAATTGCACTAAAATATTTAGTACTTAGTACTATCTTCAATAAGACTATTATCTATATATTTCAAAATATGAAAGCTCATCGAGGAAAGTTTAGTAGTTTACCTGACTTACGTTTTATTAGTACATTTTAAATAGTTTTTATTGATATAATGTTATTATATTAATTATTTATTGTTTATTATTTTTTAAATATCAACACCGCTTACTAAAAATCTTACATATGCCATTGAATTACTAGGTCGAATCCATCAACAACTCCTTAAAAGTTTGTACCAACTTTTACTAGGTCTAATCATTGTATTTTTTTAAATTAAATATCATTAAGGAAATCTCTTATATAATCACCCTATTTTAGCATATTAAGTCAAGAACTGGATATGGTTAAATTGGTTTTTAAATAAGTTTATATAAATGAGCAGTGAATTAAATTATGATAATGATAATCTTCCTTTTAGAAAGAGTGTTAATCCTTGTTCTCTGTTTTTTTTTCACATGTGACAGCGATTAATTAGTCCAAATGTGATTCATTTTACCCCATATATAGAAGATTTATGTATATTTAAGGCTTATTTGTTTGCAAATGTTTTAATTTTAATCATTTAGATCTAATAGTTTATCATCCACAATCACTATCCTCAGTCTAACTACAGTAAAACCTCTGTAAATTAATATAGGTGGGACCATGAAATATTATTATTTTGTAGAGATATTATTTAACCGATAAATTAATATTTATTAATTTAAAGAGTGTTTTTTGAAAATGTCATTCATGAACTTGCGATCATGATTAAGGATCTCGGTTATCACAAAAAGTTGACGTCAATAACCTTTTGGATTATGCGGATGAAAGTGCTACATGTTCAGAGGTCCATTACTTAGTAGAAATTGTGGATACCATAAGAAAAAGACAATGTTGATGATGAAGTTGAAGATGATACAATAACGTTGCAACTAGTTACGCTTAAGAAAACACTTGTCGCATCTAGAACTCTTCACAATTTTATGGTGCAGTTCGATAAGACAATACCAGAACTTTTTGATGCAATAAGAAAAGTTAGAGATGAGCTTCAACTAGATTCAAATTTTAACAAAAAACACAATAGAATCATATTTCACCCGTCTTAGATATATTTGTACTTTTAAAGAATTATTAATTTATAATATTGATGGGACTATATATTTATATAGGGGTGTTCTGAAAATATATTATCTTATTATTTTATCGAAATTGGTGATTTTTTCCATCGGCCCAAGTCAGGATCGGAAGAAAATATTATCTTAGAGAGATTATTAATTTACCGAGTATTAATTTAATAAGATTTTATTGTATAACCATCACTATCGTCACTTACCAAAATCAATCACCATCACCAGTAGCCATCATTTGTAATCATAACCACCAACCATTATTCTATCAACTAATCACTATTTTATAATTACCACCATTAGTTAACATTATATATCAATATGACATCATCGATCACCTCCACCGTTAGCTATTACTATCATTCCACTACTAATTATCAATTGTCACCAACAACAACCATGGGTAATTACTACTGTCAATTATTACACTATAAGATATTACCCACACCATTGCTATCAGTCAAAACCATCACAAATCGACACACACAATAACAATCGTTAATCATCACCATCACCAGATGTCATTTAAATTTTTTTATTGATATAATATTAAATCAATTTAGTATTTTATTTGAATTTTATATTTAATAAAATTTATATATTCTGATATTGACAAAATAAATTGTCTTAGCTATTTCATATTCAAATCTTAATGCAACATCTTAATATTCAGATATGTATTCAAATTCAAACCTCTAAATCTTAATGCACATCTTAATATTCAGATGTGCATTTCAGACGTCTTATCTTAATGAAAACAAATAAAACATTATAGGTGTCAATATCCTTGTGGATTTTTCGTCTATTTTAAAGTTATTTAGTGAAAATTCTAATTTCATCACTAACTAGGCGAAGTTGGATGACCTTTAAAAGATAAAATAATGTTGAATGATTTTGATAGTCAATTATTATAAATTAAACCTATTTATAACCATGAGTTTTTTAAAATAAAAAAAAATAAAAAATAAAAAATAATTTTTAAAAAAGCCTTAAATTATGTGTCTATTCAAATTTTGACACATAACCATGAGTTTTATCCTTAGATATCACTTTCTTTCTTTCTTTTTTTGTCTCCAAACATCGAATCATTTATCCTCAATGCATAATACTTACTATTTCATTTTCAAGAGGCCCATCATTTTAATATATGATGATGAAATTGAATCTATTTATGTACTTTCAATGACACGTCTAACTATTTTAAATAACATAAAAGTGAGACAAGAAAAAAAATGTAGAGCTGGATCTTTTCCTGTCTCACTCAACTCATTCCCCATCGTTTTTTTTAATTGGTTGGTGAGACTCGATATTTTTTTTAAAATTTGATTAATTTAAATTTATGTAAGAAAATTTCATTTAGAATTGAAGTATTATTTATAAATTTTTGATGAGTATATGAACCAAAGGAATTGTTAGTCCAAATTTTGTATAAATATAAAAAAAAAACTATATTTAATAGATATAAATATACTTACGAACTTATTTATTGTTATGCTTATAGGTCTGTTGCGTAGATTACTTGAAAAAATTACATAGAGCAGTAGAGTACATCCTACACTGTATCGAATTAAAGTTTTTGTTGCCTGTATAAATATGATTTACTTGACATATTTATATCATCTTTTATTGAGAAATAATAAGAATTGATGACTGGTCGTGAACTTTCTTCCCTTCGAGGGTTCCCCACATTAAATAAAGTGTTTTTGTTCAAATTATTATTATTATTATTATTATTATTATTATTATTATTATTATTATTATTATTATTATTATTATTATTTTCACTAATCATTGTTTCATAAAATTTCTTACTATATATTAACTTAAAAAATCGTTATAAAAATTCATAAATTTTAAATTCTAAATTCATATTTCTCTTTCGAATGCATCTCGGATAGAATTAATTAATGTTTTGAATGAAATAGCTCTATATATCTTGTTAGGTGTGTTTGACATCGTTTTCTCTTGTCTTCTTGTGATTGATACTTCCTCTATATTAATATGAGCTTTTAGAATTTTCCCTTAACGAGAAGATTTTAGAATTACAAATTTTTTATAAATTATTAAGATAATAAATTCTAAATTTTATAACGGCATTAATACTACAACATATTATGACTACGAAGCCTAATTTTTTTTTAAAATAAAATAAATAAATTACGTGTCTATTCAAATTTGAGACATAAATTAAAATAAAAGGAAGTATTATTTTTATCAAGTTATGTACGTCTTATCCTTAGCTACCATTTTGTTTTGTGCATTATTTTTTGTTTCTGTATGTGTCTCCAAAGTCCAAACTTCGAATAATGCATAATATTTCATTTTCAAGAGGCCCATTTTATTGAGGATAAATATAAGAGGAACTTTCACAAATAGCCACAATAATAAATTTAATTATGCTTCATAGCTATAGTTTGCATATTTACGGGTTGTAATTATAGTTTAAGCTGTCTCATTTGTATAATTCGCGGGTATATTTGTATAATTCAGTTATTTTTGTATAAACTCAAAATAACGAATTTATACAATTACAAACATCAGAAGTGCAAATAGTTATACAAATTATATTATACAAATTTTGAATTGTACAAAAGTTATACAAATTATATTATACAAATTCCGAATTATACAAATGCGCGAATTACACAAAACTAAAAAGTTGAATTGTGTTATTATAGCTAAAAGTAAGCTGCGAATTATAATTAAGGTAAACTATAGCTATATTAAGTAATTGATTAGTATATGTTTGCTTATACGCGTAATTTTCCCTAAATATAAATCTAACATAAAAAGTGACAAGAAAAAATAGGGGGAAGGAATCTTTTTCTTGTCTCACTCAACTCATCCTTGTTTTTTAAATAAATTCTTGTTTGATATTCAATATTTATTTTGAGACCTGATTAATTTAAATTTGTATCAAAATTTTTTATTTTGAGGGTAAAGTGTTAATTAGTAAATTAAATATAATCATATTCTCAAAATTTAAATTTGAAATATTTGATTAAAAATATAAAAAATACTTACGATTATATCTTAGTCTTTGATGCACGTCTCCATTGATGTGCTTGCTTCAATACAAGCATTTTCAGAAAAAGTTAAAAACAATTTTTTAATTTTAATTTAATTAGTGTATAATTTTTCAAAAAAATTATGGAACACACTTTGGCTATTTTCTTTAGATTTAAATTCATAACAGTAAGTTGTAGTTTTATTACTTTGAATGTCGCTAATATTTGTGTAAATTTTATAACTATTTTGAGTAATAAATCTACTATCGATGAAGAAACATGCTTTAATCATGGACATCCCAGTGAGCTTCTTCACAATAAATTTGTGAATGAAATTATTTACCATCACGCACGCACGCACAAAATAATCATCTAATTAAATAATCTAATTAGATGTAACATAAAATATTATTAGTACTGATAAATTTTAAGTGATATTAATTGAATGGTTTAAAGTTTTTACTCTAAATAATTATATCAATATGATATAATTATTGTAGAGTAAAAACTTTAAATCATTCAATTAATATCACTAATTATTTCAATATGATATAATTATATTAGAGTAAAAGAAATAAACACATGAGTGTGACTCTTCCTCTTCGTGCTCTCAGCGTATGTTAGTTAACGTGCGCAGAGGTGGGCTATGGCGAGGGGAAGAGGTAGAGGAAGGGTACGTGGCCGGAAAATTCCTTCAATAGGAAGCTAAATAGGTACTCGAGTGGAAGGAGATGAGGTACAAACGCAAGAGCAATCCAAAACCCTACCACTGAATGAAGGAGGAACAATAGAAAAAGGAACAACATCGAGGGCTGAAGTAGTGAGGCGATTGAGCTTAAATACTCCACCAACTACTGCAGGAGAACCTTCAGATCTGGAGTATGAGGAAGAGAAAGAGGCTGAAAGCAATGGAACAGTAAATGTAGATGCTGAAAACTTTGCTGATACAACAAGGAATACTAGTGGGCAGTCTAAAGGGAAGGAGAAGAATACAGATGAACTATGGACTAATATGTTCAAGAATAATAGAGCAGCAAACAATGATATAAACTTGACTTATTTCCCTCCACAAATAGTTGATGGTCAAACTATTGTTCAACTGGAAGAAGATGAGGTTCAAGTGGAAGAGGATAAATGGAAGTGTGCTCTTATTGCTTATGTGATTGGGGAATGCCCTGGGTATAACACAATGCATAACAATGAATTGGACGGTTGTTACTAAGCCGGATGTATACCTATATGAAGAAGGGTATTACATATTTAAGTTTCAGAATCTCAGCGATATGAATGAGATCTTGTATACATGACCTTATACTATCAACAATAGACCTATCATTTTAAAACAATGGAGTCCAGAATTTGACTTTGGGAATGAATTTTTAGCTGAAATTCCTTTGTGGGTGATGTTTCCCAAATTGCCACTTAATTGTTGGGGTGTTGGATCATTAAGCAGAATAGCTAGTGAGATTAGAGTACCTTTATTTGCTGATGAATGTACCACAAAGCAAACAAGAATTTCATATGCTAGAATGCTCATTGAGGTCAATGTTACTAAGGCAATACCTCAGCAGATAACAGTTATGGATCCCAATGGAGGAACATTTATATAGGAAGTGGTGCTGGAATGGAGACCTCAATTTTGTGATAAATGTCAGAAGATTAGCCACCAATGTCAATCAGGCATAACAACTAAAGGAGGAGCCACCAAAGAAGAGACGACCAGGGAAAGAAAGTAACTCAGGCATGGCAATATAAAGGACCAATTCAACCGAATGAGTATATATGTGTGCAGAACAGGGGATAAGAAGCAAGAGAGGTCAAGCACTGTAACACAACTGAGAAGGGCAATCATGAGACAGAGAGGGAACAGGGAAAACAAAACCCAGGGGAGATAACACAACTTAATATGAGACCTAATGTTGGAGGTAAACATTTGGATTTTAGCCTTACTAATTTTCCTATATTAGCAGCAATACCAACTATAAATGGAAACTTGCTTCACTGCCTATTGATAGAGGTGGAGCCCCCAACATTTGTTGATGAAGTGGGTCTTTTGGAATATGAGAGGTGTGAATAAAAGGTATAAGCAGAAGGAACTTAAAACCTATCTGCAAACCAATAAAATAAGTATAGCTGGGCTTATAGAAACAAGAGTTAAGGAGCATAATATGACAACAACCCTAAGGGGGATAGCACCAGGATGGGGAATAATGCACATTTATAATGTAGCTATGAATGGAAAAATTTGGGTGATATGGGATGAAAATTGGTATGAGACCAACATAATTAAGTGTACTGCCCAAATAGTGCACTGCCTGATCAAGGACAGAACCAAAGGCCATTAGATTGTGCTCACTGTGATCTATGGATATAATACAATAGAGAGAGGAAAGAGATGTGGTTAGAGTTGAACACCTTGGCACAAGGGATTACTCAACATTGGCTCATTGCAGGGGATTTTAATTCTCTACTCATCCCACAAGATAGATTAGCTGGAGCAAATGTGAGTCTCAATGAAGTGAAGGATTTTGCAGATTGTGTTAAAGATATTAGTGTCACTGAATTACAATGGCAGGGACACTACTATTCTTGGACTAACAAACAACATGGCACTGATAGAATTTTCAGTAGGATTGATAGAGTGTTTGGAAATTATGAATGGATGGAGAAATGGGGACATGTTACTACTGAGAATCCAGGTATATCAGATCATTGTCCTATGCAGCTCACAATGCAAATAACTCAGCACAATGTAAAGGTAAAATTCAAGTTCTTTAATGTATGGACTGAACATGACTCCTTCATGAGTTTAGTGGAGAGTGTATGGAAGCAAGATTATGGTAAGGGTAGCATGAAGAAGGTGTGGTGCACATTAATAGCTCTTCAGCCTGCTTTAAGGCAACTTAATAACAAGGAGTTCAAATATATTAGCCAGTAGATTGAGAAGGCTAGATATGAGCTCAGTAGAATCCAAGAAGAACTGTATGATCAAGCCACTGATGATTTAGTTGAGCAAGAAAAGGAGATCCTGATGAAGGTGGAGAAATGGTCGATGATAGAGGAAAGTGCACTAATGCAGAAATCAAGGACAAGATGGATCCAACTGGGGGATACTAACAACAAATACTTCAGTGCAATCATAAAGGAGAGAACTCAGAAGAAGCAAATCAGATTTATTACATCACTCACTGGACAAATGTTATATGAACCACAAGATATCCAAATTGAATTTGTACAATTCTATAAAGGACTTATGGGATCCTCAATCACTACACTACCAGCTATAGATGTCCAGGTGATGAAGAGAGGACCTACACTGTCAAGGCAACAAAGGATAGATTTATGTGTTGATATAACTGAAGAAGTTGCAATCCATTGGGAATGACAAAGCCCCAGGTATAGATGGATTCAATGCTTATTTCTTTAAGTATTGGAGGACCATAAAAAAGGATATTATTGATGCAGTTCAGAGTTTTTTCAAAACTGGAAAAATTTACAAACCTGTCAATTGCACACTAGTAACTCTTATCCCAAAAGTGCAAAACCCAAAAACTGTGAAGGAATACAGACCAATTGCCTGCTAGACTGTGTTGTATAAGATCATCTCCAAAGTATTGGAAAAAAGACTACATGATGTTATTCAGAGTGTCATCTGTGATAGTAAGGCTGGGTTCATCCCATGGAGAAAGATATCTGATAATATTCTACTTGCTCATGAATTGGTGAAAGCTTACACTAGGAAGAATATATCTCCAAGAAGCATGTTGAAGATTGATCTCCAAAAAGCCTATGATTCAGTGGAATGGGATTACTTAGAGCAAGTGATGAGAGAGCTAGGTTTTCCTGATACATTTTCTCAGTGGGTAATGACTTGTGTGAAAACAATGAGTTACTCTATAGTTGTGAATGGGCAGCCTACTCAGAATTTTGCAGCAGCTAAGGGATTCAGGCAAGGAGATCCAATGTCTCCTTTCCTCTTTGCTATAGCTATGGAATATCTTAGTAGATCACTCAAGGGGCTCAAGGATGTGAAAACTTTCAAGTTTCATCCAAGATGCTCTAAATTGGACATTACTCACTTACATTTTTGCAGATGATCTACTAATATTCTCTAGAGGAGATCTGGAATCTATCATGACCCTCCAAAGGTGTTTTTCACAGTTCTCACAAGCTTCAGGGTTGCAAGCAAATCTCTAAAAAAGCTCCATTTATTTTGGGGGAGTACATATAGTGGTGAGACAGCAATCATCCAGCAACTTGGTTACAAGATGGAAGAGCTACCTTTCAAATACCTGGGGATACCACTGTCTACTAAGAGACTATCAGTCATCCAATGGTACCCTCTTATAGAAAAGATCATGGTCAGGATCAATTCATGGACAGCTAGGAAGCTGTCATATGCAGGTAGATCCCAACTAGTATAAACTGTGTTGTTTGGAGTCCAATCATATTGGGCACAATTATTCATTATCACTGCAAAAATAATTAAACTGATTGAGGGTCTATGTAGAAGCTATTTATGGTCTGGTGTGGGACAGGTCACTAAAAAGGCATTAGTTGCTTGGGACAGAGTCTGTTGTCCTAAATCTGCAGGAGGTATGGGGCTGATTAATATGAAAGTATGAAACAAAGCTGCAGTTATCAAATTATGCTGGGACCTAGCTAGTAAAGAGGATAAATTATGGATCAGATGGATCTATACTTACTATATAAAAGGTCAAAACCCATGGCCAGAAGCCAAGCAAGCCAACTGGATGGTAAGGAAAATCATGAGTGCCAAGGATATAATTGAGCAGACTCAGTAGAGAAGGAGCAAGAAAGGAAGTATGATCAGGGAAATATATTTGCGCTTGATTGGAGAGCAGCAAAGAATTGAATGGAAGTGTCTAATGTTCAAGAATGCAGCAAGGCCAAAAGCCTATTTCACTCTGTGGCTTATGCTCAACAAGAAACTGGTAATAGTAGACAGACTACCAAGTGGGGTGTGGAGGTATCCAAGACTTGTGTCCTATGTCTGAATGAATAAGAGACTATAGAGCACCTGATGGTTCAATGCCACTATGCCAGATATTTATGGAAGAGATTGCTCACATGGACTCAACAACATAGTGTAACTCTAGCAAATTGGGATCGGTTTATACAATGGAGCATACAACATGGAAAAGGGAAGGCTCAAGCAACCCAAATATTCAAGATTATTTTTGTTGAATGTGTATATGGGGTGTGGATTGAGAGGAACAACAAAATCTTTAAGGAAAAGAGACGAACTGCGCGTGGAAAGTGTGGCCAAGGAGATAGCCTACGTGACTATTGCTAGAGCTCCCCCTAGAATAAAAAATGTACTTACTGCTTTTAAATTCTAGTAATAGTATAGTAGAGTTGTAGTAAGCAGAGAGTTTTTTATTGAGAACAAAGCATGTTAGCTGCTTGGATTGTAATGTTTGCTCTTGGTGATTAATAAATCAGTTAGTTACCAAAAATATATACACGCATACCTCGTCTCTACCACAAAGGTGATATAAAGGCGTTTCCAATAGACCCACGGCTCAATACTATTCCCTCCATTCCTTTTTAGTTGTCATGTTACATATTTCAAGAGTCAATTTGACTAATTTTCAAAGTTAAAATAGATTACATTCATTCAATATTTTAAATAAAATTTTAGATATTCAAAAACTATGCAGAAAGTACAATAAATTGCAACTTTTTTCATATCAATATGATTAAAAAAATACGTCTTAAAATCTTAATAAAAATTTATATTGTTTGACTCTAAAAAAAACCTATAACAACTAAAAAGGAACGGAAGTAATTAGCATCCATTAGAATAGAACCAATAAATACTTTGAATGAAGAACTCTTACATTCGTGATTAACGCACTGTGTTATAAACATTTTCCAAGTAGAATTTTATTTTAATATTTGCGTTAGAATTTATCCTAAATTGTTTATCTTACTTAAATTTAATTATAATTAATTTTTACTTTTTCCACAAAAAAATATATATCTTTCATATTTGTGTAATCCGTAGTAAGACTTCTATAAATTCACTATATTTCCTTCAAATGATAGCACAATAGCATGCATAATGCAATAATTAAAAAAGTCTTATTTAGTGAGAAATTTTTTCTCAATACAAGTTTTTAAAAATAGTTATTATTAGTTTTTTTATATGTAGATTAATTGATCAAAATATTTTAAAATTTTATATATTGATTTATTATACTTCTCTTTGTTGTCTAATTTATCATCGTTCACCAATTTGCAACTATTAACTTCGAGGGTGGATCGAGAAAGTTTGTACCCTAAAGCCAAACTTAAATGATAAAAGAAAATGTTACAAATATTTTAATTTTGAAGTTTATTTTTCAACCCTTTTGAGATACAAAGTTAATTTTTTAATAATTAACCTTTCTAATAATTTCTTTTTTCAACTGATAATATAAAGAATCCATTAAATACCTCTTGACATTGTTAATCTAAGGTAAGATCTCTTGAACTTTTAACAAAATAAAAAATTCAACTAAAATAATTGTAATATATATATTACTAGACTCTTAGATATGATTGAATATATTAATTAGAATACTGTCTTCTAGCTTTATTATATTTCTCAATTATTTTAATTCAAAAAATAAGTTTACAACATCAATAATATCATAATACTGACATATATGATTTAGGATACGAGATTAAGATAATGTCTTTTCAAATTTCCATCATCCACTAATCTAAATTTTTTTTTTTACTAATAAATAGATTTTTTGTTGTTTGCTAAAGTTTGTCAAGAGCTTTAATTTTGGGATTGTAGTGTCAATTCTTTTCTTTTATTTCTTGTTGTTATAAAATCAGGCTTAAAGCAATATAAGTATAAAGAAAGAAGATAAGAGAAGTAGATGTAGGAGAAAACTTTTCTTCTTATTCAAGTGTCTTCCAAATGGTGAGTGATATCTCTATTTATAGTGTTGAGATATCACTCTCAAGGTCACCAAATTAGTAGATACATGCTTATCCCTTAATGTTCTGATCACCTTGGAAGCACCCATACATGAATTGAATTAATTCTTGGATAGATCTAATGGACAATCCACACAATACAATGGATTTATAACACCCCCCTTGGATGTCCATAGATAATATGACTCATTAAAACCTTACTAGGAAAAACCCTATGGGAAAAAATTCTAGTGAAGGAAAAAGATTACACATATTTTTTGACACACATTAGTTGTTGTCTGCCTCATTAAAAACCTTACCAGGAAAACCAGTGGGACAAAACCTCAGTCAAGGAAAAAAGAGCGCAACACGTATTATTCTCCCCCTGATTAAAACATCACTTAATTTCTTGTGATGATGTCATTCAATCTTATATACCAACTTCTCAAATATTGACAATTTGTGATCAAATCATATTCACGAAGATGTTTCTTGATTAAACTCATTTATGATATATCATCTTCTGGTTTCATGGATATGATGAGGCTTTGAGCTTAGCCGAATACATTATTGAAAAACACGCTATTCGTGACCTCATTACTGCAAGTAAATTGCTCATTCAACTTGTTCATAGCAACAATCATCTTGTGGATACTTTCATTTGCAGTTGATTATCTTCGTACATTATGGTTGGTATATTCTTTTTCAAAGAAAAACCACTCATTTTCTGAATATGGTGTGTCATTGATCTCAACCAGATGCACTCTCAACTTGCTTCATGGAGGGCTTTTATTTCTGCATGATTTGAAGAAGTGGTTACCAACGTTTGCTTCATTGATCGCCAATATATTATTGTGCCTCCACATGTAAACAAACAACGTGTTTGAGACCGAGCTTTATGCGGATCAGATAAATATTCTGCATCTGCGTAACCAATCAGTTCTGACTTGGATTCCCCGGAATAGAATAAACCCATGTCTATGATCCTTCGAGGATATTCAAGTATGTGCTTAACACCATTTCAATGTCCTTTTGTTGGTGAGAAACTGAATCTTGCCAGTAAATTTACTGCAAAACAGATATATGGTCGAGTATTGTTAACAAGATGCATTAGTGCCCTGATTGCACTAAGATGTGAAGTTTCATCACCAAGAATCTCTTCATCCTTCTTTTGAGATCAAAGTGAATCTTTATTTATGTCAAGCAATCTCATAATCATTGGGGTACTCAATGAATGTAATTTATCCATATAAAATCACATCAAAACTTTTCTGTGTATGTTGATTAATGGATAATTATTCATTCATCAAATCCTCAATCTGTAGGTCAAGACAAAATTTTGTCTTTCCAGGATCTTTTCATTTTAGATTCCCTTCTCAAATACTCAATAATTTTTTAAAGCTCTTTAAGAGTGTTAATAATGTTCAAGTCATCAACATACACAACTATTATAACAAATTCAAATCCCGACCTTTTCATAAAAATGCAAAGACAATTAGGGTCATTCTTTTTGTACCCTTTTCTTCCTTGATTATTTCAATCCATATAAGAATTTTTGAAGCTTTATTGAAAAGGATTCTTTCAAACTTTTATATGTTTCAGACACCTTGATTGCTTCAAGGATTTTCATATAACTTTCAGTATTGTCTAGCTAGACATGATAATTATTCATTATATGCATTTAAGTTTTCATATATTTCCAGATCAAAACAAATCTCATTGCATCCACTATAAGAGAAAACATCTCCAATAATGTCAAGATTTTTGCGACAAATCTTTATGCCTCAAAGCGCAAGTCGTACTTAATATCTTACGGTTATACTATCGCATAGTAATTTATTTGTACCCCACTGACATTATACCTTTCACGATTCAGACCATCGTGATTGGCACCCACGCTAATCCTTCGGTAGGAGAACCATTAATACTAACTAGCTAACCAAAGAACCCAACAAACTAAGACATTTAAAGTTACAGAAGCAAGTTTAAATGCTAAGGAAAAGAAATAGAGAGTTTCCATAAACTCCAACAAAAGTCTAATCAAAACAATCTAACATTGCGGAAGTAATGCCTAGAACCTGAAAGCCAATGTACCAAAACATCTATAAAACCCCAAACTAAACATAAGACTAACTAAAGTACTAGTGTAAGTTTGAAATATGGACATAGACTGAAAGAGAACTCATGGCAGTCCGGAAGAACTGGCTCACCCTTGAATTCGAACGATCACTGATCTTCTAAGCGAGGTCTGTCAATAGCCGCCAGAAGATGCCCTATACTCAAAAAAGAAAGAGAAAGTGCAGTATCAGTGCACAACCACAGTGTACTGGTAGGATCACGCAACTATCCCACTAAGTGCAACATATATAAGTCATTACAACAATATAACAACATGCATATACCGAATATATACAATATCAACAACATTCAAGAACAACGAGCATTTCACAAGTCTCAATTATACAGTTATGTCAAGTCAATGGTCCTCTCATGGAACCCAAACCCAAACGGTTTGTAACACCCTAGAAAATTTTTCGAACTAAGACTTGAACCATCCTTCGTTGTGAGTAGGATTTTACCGAGGAATTAAAATTTCTTAAGTGTTAAGTTCACTAGATGTAGCACCTTGAGTTCGAAAAAGAACTAAATTGAAAATAGCAAAATCTGAAATTTTGCAAGTTATGCTTAAGTATGAGTTTTGGGTTGACTTAAAACGACCATAACTCCTAGCTCAGAAGGAGTTAGGTGTGCTACCAGATACCGTAGAAAAGACCTTTGAATTATCTTTCCAACGCCGCTGAGTTTGCTAAGTTTCGAGGTCGATGAGTGATATATGGCCTTTTGAAGATAGGCTGCCAGTTAAGGAAAGTCAAAACCGGAAATAGTAAGGGGTATTTTGGTCTTTTCCTTACCCAATCAGATTTAATTCATTTTTAGTAATATTTTAAGGGTATAATCTGATTAGGTTCAGTTTTATAATCCTAGTTTACGCCTAGGGTTTTAGTTGAGAGAAAAGAAAAGAAAAGAAGAAGAGAAAAGAGGAGAGGATCAAGCGTTCATCGAGATTCTTGCGTCTTGTTGCGGATTTTCGCCATGGGTTTGATCCCTAAGAGGTATGTGAGTCTATCTCAACGTTGGGTTCGTTCACCCATATGCCAAGCATGTTTGATTCAGCGATTTCATCTCAAAAAGATTGGATTTTGAATATTATTGAATGTGGTTCTTGAATTACTTTCGTTCTTGAACATGAGTTGAGTTTTAAGAGTTCTTGATGATTAAGTTGTTAGTTCTTGAGTTCCTTGAGTTAGATCCTTGTGTATATGATTTGGGTAAATAAATCTAAAGTGAAATTGAGAAAAAGAATCGAATTAAAACAATTTAGGATCAGAAAGCGAGAGCAAAAGTTCGTCAGAATTTTGCCTGAAGGGAGGCTGGCACGACGCGCCCCAGATACGCCCGAGGGGCTGGGGTAGCGTGCCAGCAGTGCGCCAGAATGGAGCCTCTGAAAGGTTGGGGCTGGCGCGGCGCGCCCCGGATGCGCCCAAATCGTCGTTTTTCACCTAGTTTTCGTCATTCAGTCCGTTTAAGTTATTCTAAAGTGTATTAACACTTTCCATTGATTCTAACTACTCTAAATGACTTCTAAACATCTAGAAATCATCCAGAAACATAAATCATAACCTTGAATCCATAAATTCAAATTCAAGGAAAGTCAAGAGCCAAGTTTAGGAAGTTCTTAGAGTCTTTTCAAGAAGTCTTTTGCAAATGCTTTTAACTTTGTTTTAAGACTTAAAGTTCAAGTTGAGTAAAGAGTAAAGAGTAAAGGTTTGAAGTTCATTTCTTCAAAAACAAATGTATATGGGGACTATGTATTCCCAAAGAGTTTAAAAGGTTTTCATATTTAACTAAGAACGGAAATTGAGATTTTCAAAGAGCCTTCAGGCTAGTTTTCAGAAAAGAGAAATAGTTTTCTAAATGAAGCAAGCAGGGAAACTAAGATTTCCAAGATAGCCTTTGAGCTAAGTTTTTGAGCACTAATCTCAAATCACAAAAAGAAGTATGTTTTTAAAACATAAAGAGCTAGTATATTTTTGGGAGTAGTATTGAGCACCGTTATAGGGGAGAGTTCAGATAACTCACAGCCTCTATAAACCATGTAGCCACCATGGGTAAAAAAGGGTCATACTTTTTAGATGAACCCTTTTCACAATAGACTAGTGGATCCACTTAGTGAGTTAGCTTTCTATATCACGGCAAGGTATAGGATGGGCCTCGGTAGCGTGAGGTAAAACGTTGTATCATCACTATAGCTCTTAAGTGATGGTTGTCGGTTAGAGAAACTCCCACAACAGTAGTAGCATGGTCCCTCAAGGGGTTCTACTTAGTGTGAATAGGGGTATGAGACTTCATTCATGCATTGCACAAGTAGACTTTGAGAGGAAGCATGGTTTGTCTTTTTATGATATTATAATTATGAATTGACAGTATGTTTTCAACAGTTTTTCTTTATATTGCACTTGTTTTAAACTGCTTTATAATGAAATGAGTTTATTTAAGTATTCAAGAGTTGAAAAGAGCCAAGGTAAGTGTTTCTTTCATTATCTCTTTCAAGCCTATGTTGTGCAACTCGCATACTTGTACATTCAATGTACTGATGCCAATTGGCCTGCATCGTATTATGATGCAGACACAGGTAACTAGGATCAACATTCGGTGCATTCGTTGATCCAGTGAGCAGTTCAGAGTTTGTTGGTGAGCCTCTTTGCATTTCAGAGGACTCATTTACATTGTTTTCAGTTTTAGTATTAGTTCATTAGGATGTCGTGGGCCTGTCCCGACATCCATCTCAGATGTTTAGAGGCTTCATAGATAGACAGTCAGTTAGTTAATAGTTCAGTTGTCTTTATATTACCATTTTCATATGTTCAGATGTGAGTTGCCATTTTGGCTAAGTTAAATGTTTATTTTCAAAACATTATGAGTTCAGTTTGAGGTAGTTAAGTTGTTTAGCATTTGAATGCTTTCCTTATTGCATATAGTCTTCCGCTAAGTCAGTAAGCCAGGCCAAGGGTTCGCTTGAGATCAGCAATGATCTTCGAGTGTCGGTCACGCCCAGGGTGTAGGCTCGAGGCGTGACGCGGTTAGCATACCGAAACGTGGTACCCGATCCAATAATTATACCGAAACGTGGCAACCGATCCCATAATTATGCCAGAACATGGCAACTGATCCAAGTTAGTGTGGCGGAACGCAACACCCGATCTATTCAACAAGTCACAATCACAATCACAAATTACATTCTCATAATCATACAATCAAGTCGTGATTCATGGCATTCATCATTCATCTATCCTCATTTACAATTAATGTGATCAGTAATGCAACATTCGCATACATACATCTGTCATAATGAAGCAAGAACAAACATACATCACACAATCATAGAATCACAACCATCACCTACCTCGAAACAAACTTAAATCCCCTAAGAAACTTGATTCTTCCCTTTCCGAATTCGCTTCGCTTGTTGTTGGTCTACAAATGATCAATATAACACGAAAATTAGTAAACAATAACTAATTATCTGAATTACTAACAATTCTATCAACCCTAGATCATACCTAGATCCCCCATACCCAGATTAGGGCTTTCTCCACCATAATTTCCAGATCAAAACCCTTCCCCATCGATAATTACCCATTAGATTACGTTATACGGATCGAAAAATGGATTCGGGGAGTTAAAATCTTACCTTTACCCTCAAGAATGGTGGAAAACTGTCAAGAAAACCCCTGGGTTTGTTCCTTAGCTCTCAAGTTAAAAAATTACAGAATAAAACAATTTTGGGGTTTATTTTCGACTTTAAGTCACGACTGTCCCGCCACAGCGGTACTCATCCGGCTACAGCGGCCCCGCCCTGGCGAGAATAATCTCGCCTTATCGGCTTGCAAGGGACCAGTAAGTCGATTTAAGAATTCCAACTCCCATTTCACAACACACCTTCATCCCCTGACACTCAAAGAATACCCATTCATGGTAAGATCAATTCCGGGAGTTCTACTCACCCGAATTTAATTTCGTAAAGTCATACAGGTTCCTTGACGTCTTAGCTATCCACTCATGTGATCAAATTCAAAATTGGATCATCCAATTGTTACCATATTTTCCTAGACTTTAATGACTCTGATTTCATCCAAATCTGGACTAGTTGGGAAATCTCAAGATACTACGAAAAAGTTTTTTGGCACAAAAATTTTCTCTGTTGGCTTTTCTATAATGACGGGAACAAGTCGTTACAATAGATACTAATTTACCCATCACTCGTCCCCGAGTGACAAACTTAGGAAAAACAGTCTAAGGAAAGAATGGAGTAGTACCTGAATCGACGAACAATTGGGGATACTTGTCTCGCATGTCCTTCTCGGTTTCCCAAGTACTTTCCTCAACTGGCGATGCTTCCATTGAACTTTTACGGACTTAATATCCTTTGTCCTCAGCTTATGCATATCACGATCAAGAATTGCAACTGGTTCCTCCTCGTATTGGAGGTCTTTGTCTAACACAATTAAGTCCTACTTTATGATGTAATCTCCGTCACTATGATATATCTTCAACATGGCAACATGGACACATGAAATATCGGATGAACTCCCGATAGGTTAGGAGGTAAAGCCAATCTATATGCCAATGGCCCTACACCTTCAAGAACCTCAAAAGGACCAACGTATCGCGAACTTAGCTTGCCCTTCTTGCCAAATCTCATCACCCCTTTCAAGGGTGATACCTTAAGAAGAACATTCTCACTAGTCTAAAATGTTATGTCTTTTACCTTATGATATGCATACTTCTTATGTCTACTCTGGGCTGCTAGAAACTTAGCTTGAATACTCTTCACCTTATCTTGAACATTCTTTACTAAATCAACCCCCAAAGGTTTTAAATCTCCAGCCTCAAACCATCATATGGGTGAGCTACATCCCCTCCATAAAGTGCCTGAAACAGTGTCATATTTATGTTGGAGTGATAACTATTATTATAAGAGAACTCACACAAAAGTAAAAACTTATCCCAATGCCCTCCAAAATCAATCACACATGCCCTCAACATGTCTTCTAACACTTGATTAGTCCTGTCTGACTGTCCGTCCGTCTGTGGATGGAAGGTTGTACTAAAAGTGAGTTGTGTGCCCAATTCATCATGTAACTTCCTCCAAAACTTGGATGTGAATTGGGTACCACGGTTTGAGATGATAGATAGGGGAACCCCATGCAACCTTACTATCTCTTTCACATACACCTTAGCCAATTGTTCAGCATTGTAATCTATCCTTACCGGAATAAAATGGGATGACTCAGTCAATCTGTCAACCACTACCCAGATAGAATCAAACTTCCCCAAAGTCTTGGGAAGACCAACCACAAAATCCATAGCTATTCTCTCTCACTTTCATTCCGGAATTAACAATTTTTGAAGCAAACCTGCAGGCCTTTGGTGTTCATACTTCACTTGTTGGCAATTTTGACACTTAGCCACAAACTCCGTTATATCCTTCTTCATGCCCGGCCACCAATAAATTCACTTCAAATCTCGGTACATCTTGGTTACACCTGGATGAATGGAATATCGTGAATTATGGGCATTCTGTCAAAAAATTATGAATCAAGTCATCAACTTGAGGAACACAAATCTTCCCTTTAAAACTGAGCACACCTTCCGCATCAAGAGTGGTCTCTTGTGCCTTACCAATTGCAGTCTTCTTCTTAAGTTCATTCAAATTTTCATCCTCAAATTGTTTGACCTTGATCTCTTCAATGAATGTGGCCCTCACTTCAATGCTAGCTAACACCCCACATCTTTCTGAGATGCCCAACTGCATGAATTTAGACTCCAAGGTCTGGATTTCCTTAGCTAAGGTCGCTTGGATACACTCAAGCAAGCTAAACTATCCATACTCACCGTTTTTCGACTCAAAGCGTCTGCCACCGCATTATCCTTGCCCGGATGGTATTGAATGGTCACATCATAATCCTTGAGTAACTACATCCACCTTCTCTGTCTCAAATTCAGATCATTTTGAGTGAACACATGTTGCAAACTATGATGATCAGTAAACACCTCATACTTAACACCATAAGCCAACTCCAAATCATGTGTTGGATAATTTCTCTCATGCACCTTCAATTGACGCGATGTATAAGCTATAACATGTTTATCCTGCATCAACACATCACCCAAACCCGAATGTGAAGCATCACAATAAACAATAAAAATTTTACCCTCAACCGGTAATACTAGATCAGGTGCGGTGGTCAAAAGATTCTTGAGCTTTTGGAAGCTCTCCTCACATTTTTCAATCCATTCAAATGGTATCTCCTTTTCGGTCAAATTTGTCATGTGAGTGGCAATAGAAGCAAAGTTCTTCACAAATCAATGATAGTAGCTAGCGAACCCCACAAAACTCCTAACTTCCGTCACAGAGCTAGGCCGAACCCAATTCTTAACCGCCTCAATCTTTTAGGGATCTACCATTACCCTTCTTTTGAAACTATATTCCCCAAAATTGCAACCGAAGTCAACCAAAATTCACACTTAAATAATTTTGCATATAACTTTTAATTCCCAAGAACACCCAGAACAATACGAAGATGGTCGACATGCTCTTCCTCACTTTTCGAATAGACCAAAATGTCATCAATGAAGACTATAACAAATGAATCAAGAAAGGGTTTGAACACATCATTTACCAAACTCATGAAAGTTGCAGGCGCATTAGTCAACCCAAACGACATAACTAGGAACTCATAGTTCCCATAGTGGGTTCTAAACGCCATCTTGGGCACATCCTCAAGCTTAATTTTTAACTGATGGTAGCCAGACCTTAGATCAATCTTATAGAGAACTGATGCACCTTGCAATTGGTCAAAAAGATCATCTATTCTAGGCAATGGGTATTTGTTTCGAATGGTGACCCTATTCAGCTGCTGATAATCTATACACATCCTTATACTATCATTTTTTTTCTTAACAAACAAAAGTGGGGCACCCCACGGGAAAGCACTAGGACGAATGAATCATTTATCAAGAACTTCTTGGATTTGAGCCTTAAGCTCTCTTAATTCTGCGAGAGCCATGCGATATGGAGGGATGTAAATGGGACAAGTATCAAGTTCTAAATCAATGCAGAAATATATATCTCTATCCGGAGGCATATCAAGCAAATCATTAGGAAACACTACTCTAAATTATGACACCACAGGAATAGACTCAATAGATGGAGACTCAACCTCAATATCCCGAATATGAGTCAAATAAGCCAAACAACCCTGCCCTACCAATTTCCTAGCTGGAATGAAGGATATGATCTTAGCTTGCTTAGCCTTGTACACCCCTTCCCACTCTAACTTTTCCCTTTCCAAAATTTCTAGAGTTACAGACTTAGCATTACAATAAAGCACAACATAATAGGGGGTCAACCAAGTCATGCCTAAGATTATATCAAAGTCAGTCATATTCAAAATCACCAAATCAGCCCAAGTCTGAAAACCCATAAATAAAATAAGACGTCGCATGATAGATATGGGTGACTATGACAGACTTTCCAACTGGGGTAGAAATATGGATGGGGGCATCAAGTATATCACAAATCATATCAAACTCCAAGGCAAATCGCATGGACACATAATAATAAGTAGAACCTGGATCAAATAACACATTAGCCATCTGGTCACAGATAAAAATAGTACATGTGATCACTGCGTCAGACGTCTCTGTCTCGCTCTTGCCCGGAAAGGCATAACACTGAGCCCTATCATCTTTACGGGTGACTTCCTTGCCTGGCTGCACTGTACCTCTGCCTGTATTACCGTTTCCCCTACCTCAGCGGCCTCGCTGATTTCCTCCTCGCCCACCTTGTGGACGCCATCGACCATTATTATCATTTCCCGCGGGTACCACTACTCTAGACTGCTGCTGCGCGGAATCCAACATGCGCGGGTGGGGACAATCTCTCTTCATATGCCCAGGTTCTCTATAGTTGTAATAAGTACGATCAAAAGATGGCATGCTGCCAGCCGAATGTGCGGCTCCCTGGCTATCCTGAATCAAATTATGAGGTGGAGTTCCCAAGTAATTACCTGTAGAGGCGGGCATAACAGACTGAATTAGCTTGACTGCAAGTGTTGGCCTTCCTGACCCCTTGGAGTAAGAAATTTGAAAGTTACCTGAGTTCTTAGCCCTTTTAGCCAATGCCTTAGCCTAACCGTCTAGCCTCCCTCCCCCCCC
>JAJOOR010000059.1:0-31382 GCA_036250505.1 Solanum acaule
TTTTATTGGTTTGGTTTGGTTTATAAAATCAAAAATCTGACACAAATGATTTGGTTTGATATTTGAAAAACCCGAACCAACACGGTCATGTACACCCCTACTCATTTACGTGACTCATAGTTATATTTTGGTTGTTATTTACTTCAATTTTTACCTTCAAGTACGATAGTTTTAAATTTTTGTCATTTAGTTATTAAGTAGACACTAAAGTGTCCGGAAATAGGATCGACATCAAAATAACAAATAATTTTCCGCTGATCAAAAGTTCATGTTTTTATATCATAATATACCATAAGTTATATCATAAAAGTCATATAATTCTATAGAACTTATGTCGAATGAGATAAAAATTATTTTTCGAACTCACAAATTATGTCGTAAAAGGCATAACAGGTAATGTTGTATAACATAACTTAATTCCTACAAAATTTATGTTGAGTGAGGCATAAATTCTCTAAACTTGTGTGGAATGAATCTAGTCATAAATAAAGTATTTTGGTCATAAATTTTTAGTAAACAGGCAGCATAGGTAAAAATTAAAAAATCGTTGATTTTAAAGACATAAATTAAAGGTCACTCCAAAATATGATTGGATCTTTACAAAATTAGACTTCATATATTCTAGCTCAGTTGGGCTAATTCTTGAAATGCTAATACTATAATGCAAGAAAGAATTATTGATATTCCTGTCATGGAAAGGACCTTCTAAAATATAATGGCGCTTCAAGGACTTCAATAGGCATAATAAACATGTAATATGATGTTAGTAAATTTACGAACACTAATCGAATAAGTTAACTGATTGACATAGAAACGAGTTTTAAAATAAAGTTTAGTGTAATATAAAATGAATAAGATTGACGGTGATTATAAAATATGATCATCCATCAGACGGTTCACAATATAGACCTCAACAGTGGGTCCTACCATTGGATACTCAATCCAAACAGCACCAAAGTGAAGTCAGCTATCTAGGGTTTCAAACCCAAAACCTTACATTAGTGCTTCTCCTCAAAAAAAAAAAAAACACCCATTTATCCAACCTATCAGATTCTTCAATCCATCTTCTGGGTCTTCAAGATTCAATCAGAAAACTCTAAATTCTGTACTAAAGGTGGAAACTTTATACCTGTAAGTAGCTATTTCTGTTCTCATTTCTGATTCTTGATTTATACAGCACAAAAAAGAAGGGTGAGTATAGTGATATATTAGTTTATTCTGGCTCATTGGTAATAAAGATTGAATCTTTATACAAGTTACTGTTAGGATTATTACATGGGGAAATCAGGTGGTAGGAAAAAGAAGGCGGGTGTTAGTCAAAATCAAAACCAGAACCAAGGGGCTGTTGGGAATAGCCATGCACCTGTTATTAATGGTAGTGTTGATTTGGACTCATCAATTTTCTCAAAAAGAGCCCATGAGCTGAAAGAAGAGGGGAACAAAAGGTTTCAGGCTAAGGATTATGTGGGTGCCCTGGAGCAATATGAGAATGCTCTCAAACTTACACCAAAGACACACCCTGATAGAGCTGTTTTTCATAGCAATAGGGCAGCCTGTTTGATGCAAATGAAGCCCATAGACTATGATTCTGTTATTTCTGAATGTACTATGGCACTTCAGGTTCAGCCCTCTTATGTTCGGGCCCTTCTACGTAGGGCTCGTGCATTTGAGGCTGTGGGGAAGTATGAAATGGCGATGCAAGATGTCCAGATACTATTGGGTGCTGATCCGAATCACCGAGATGCTTTGGAGATTGCTGGACGATTGAGGATGGCACTTGGTCCTCGTCCAGAGGCCCAGCAGGACCTCCAAAGCCGCCCATCTCCAGCTGCACTTGGTGCTTCTGCAGTGGGTGCAGCTCCTATTGCTGGCTTAGGACCATGCTTACCTGCTCGGCCAATGTCTAAGAAGCCAGCACCTTTAGGTGGGGTTTCAGCTATATCAGTTAATAACAAGCCTGAGAAGCCATATCAAGTTACGCCAGCTGAAAATGGGCCTCAAGCCAAAGTTCAGTTACCAAAGGTTGTTTTGAAGCCTGCAACTGGCCCTTCCAGACCACATGCTGATTGCAATAAAGATGTCCCAAGAGAGAAGGCATCTTTATCAGCATCTAGTGTTGTTCATGGGCATTCTAAAGATGTTGCCATTCGTTGGAGGCCATTGAAGCTTGTTTATGATCATGATATAAGGCTTGCCCAGATGCCTGTGACTTGCAGTTTTAGAGTGTTGAGGGATATTGTTAGCAAACGGTTCCCTATGTCAAAATCTGTTCTTGTTAAATATAAGGACAGTGATGGTGATTTAGTAACTATTACCTGTACGGCTGAACTTAGATCGGCAGAGTCTTGGGTTGATGGTTTACTGCCAAAAGACCCTGATGCAGATAAAACCGACGCCATTGGGATGTTAAGATTGCACGTCGTTGAGGTGAGTCCTGAACAAGAGCCAGCCTTGTTGGAAGAGGAAGAGGAGAAGCCTGTCGAGAGCGAAGGGAGTAAAGGGGATGATAGTGGATCCCATTCTTCAATAAGTGATTCGGTGGTTGAAACTGTGGATAATGAGAGCAATAAGGCAGAGAAGGTAACTATCAAAGAGAAAGCGGCTACAACCGAAAATCCTGACTGCAAAGAGGTTGAAATGGATGACTGGCTTTTCGAGTTTGCTCAGTTATTCAGGACCCATGTAGGCATTGATCCAGATGCTCACATTGATCTGCATGAGCTTGGGATGGAGCTTTGCTCTGAAGCCCTTGAGGAAACTGTGACAAGTGAAGAGGCTCAAGTTCTTTTCGACAAGGCTGCCTTAAAATTTCAGGAGGTTGCAGCTCTTGCTTTCTTCAACTGGGGAAATGTTCACATGTGCTCAGCAAGGAAAAGAATTCCAATCGATGATTCTGCTTCAAAGGAGATGATGGCTACACAACTCCAAGCAGCATATGACTGGGTGAAAGAAAAATATTCTCTGGCCAAAGAGAAGTATGAGGAGGCACTCTTAATCAAACCAGACTTTTATGAGGGGTTACTGGCATTGGGGCAGCAGCAATTTGAAATGGCAAAACTTTACTGGTCCTTTATCTTGGCTAAGAAAGAGGACCTATCAAATTGGGATCCTACTGAGACTCTTGCACTCTTTGACAGTGCAGAATTAAAAATGAAAGCTGCAACAGAAATGTGGGAGAGGATTGAAGAGCAGAGAGCTAATGAGCTAAAGGATCCTAGCGCCAGCAAGAAGGATGAACTATTAAGGAGAAGGAAGAAGCAAGCAAGTGGTCCTGAAGGTGAGGCGTCAGCTGCTGGAGGTCCAGCTGAAATTTCAGCTGACGAGGCCGCAGAGCAAGCTGCTGTTATGAGATCGCAGATCCATTTATTTTGGGGTAATATGCTCTTTGAGCGCTCTCAAGTTGAATGCAAGTTGGCTTTGGCTGGTTGGAAGAAAAACCTTGATACAGCAGTTGAGCGATTCAAGCTTGCTGGAGCTTCTGAAAGTGACATCTCAACAGTTTTGAAGAACCATTGTTCCAATGAGGAAGCTGCAGAGGGATCTAAGCAAATGGTTGAGAGCTTGAACACTGATGAAGGTGCAAATCATAAGAATGATGCTAGTCAAGCTTAGGGCAGTGACCTGCTTTCAGTTTTATTGGATTGTGCTGCCTATCACCTGCATTAGCATTTTTTTCATGCATGTGTCTGAAATGGAGCGACGGAAAGTTCACTTTTAGAAGAGTAGGTATCAGGAAGCTTATCTTCTCAATGCTGGTGGAGAACTGGCATCATAATGTGCACTCTCTGAAGGTTCTGGCTTATGTATGTGTGCCAACAAGTTCTGATCGTCAGCCTGACACTAATTTTTCTATATGGAGTTTGCTTTCTGAAATTTTTTTATTGATGCGATTAGTATTTTTAGCCTCCGTAAATTAACATTTAATTCTGCAGTTATATTGTGATAGAAACAGTTCACGGTTTGAAACCATTAGCGATCTGTGTTTTCAGCAGGCATTTGCTCTTAAGCTGTAGCTTATCCAACATTTATTCGTGAAGAGAGAACCACGGAATGTAATTTCATGCTACTTTCTCGCCTTTTTGGTCTTGTTTGGAGGTTGTAATTTCAGATTTCCATGTGAGTACCATGGCAGAAGAGAAATGTCATTGTTGCTAGCATTTCAGGCTGTTGAAATGTAGATGCTAATGGTTGAATTTCTGATAGATGGCAGTTTCATTTGCTGTTGTTGCTTAGTTGTTCAGAAGTTGATTCTTTTATCAAGTGTGGTGTTGTTGCTATTGGATACTATTCCATTGAAGATTAACCTTTCCACATAACAGCGATCACCGTTTGAAATTTTGCACTTCCAATTTTTTATTACATGCCTGAAATGTAGCAGCAGCATGCTTCTACATTCCATAGCAAGTGTTAGTATAAGAATTCAATATCAACAGAGTTTCTGGTGACTCTCATACCATTATTTTGAATTTCAGCCGAGAGAATCAGAACTTAAAAGACTTCAATTTGCCAGAACTTCATTTGTCTTCTTTTATCAAAACAGAGCTTTTGAGAACAGGAATGAAATGGTGGCGCTGCAGTAGGTCTCTCTAGTTCTTTTAGAAATTTAGATGTTACGAAATGTGCATTTAACAAAATATGATACTGTGACCTTTTTCACTTTCGCAAAGCACCCCACACAAATAAGTGGACCTCTTCAATTTATGCTACATATCAATAGTAAAGTAGTGAATTCAGATGAATCATAACGATGGATCCGCCCTTGCCTTTTCCTATGTTCTTCAAAAATGCTTATAGGTGCATGCCCCATACTCTAAAAGTAGTGCATCCATATATAATTCAGGTTTAATAGCACTTCTATGTTTTCCCCATCCCTTTTCATTGGGGAATCTAAGGTGGTAATTGGTGTACACATAATTGTCAATGACTCAACAGATAATGTAGAGGGGAAAAAAAAGGTGAAACAGAGCATGAGTATCGATACTATTACTTGTGTCTTTTCCTATTAACATCAGAGAGTTGTTTTGGTGTTCAATTGAGAATCCCTGGAAAATGACAGTCATGATAAAAAGAAATAAATAATTTGAGGTGTTCAAGTTTGCTATGTCATCCAAATTCCTTTTTCAACAAAGTTTTAGAGTCCTTTTCTGATTTTTATATTAGTTGTGCTGTAACACATACCCTTTTAGATAAACGCGTTTAAAGTAACTTACACACACTGATAATATAAAAACATGCTTAGCGAACATGCAATTTTAACTTTTAGCCGTTGTAACATGTCATTCATATGTTTTGCATGTTACCAATCCATGTCTAGTATGAAAATTTATTCATAATTCTCTTTTAGTGTACTTTTTCTTTATCTTGGTAGTGTATATTAATTAAACTCAAACGTGTAGTATATCATACACAGAGTTTTCTTTTTGCAAGCATAGATTTCATTAAAGTAAAATAGGAAACTTTACAATATACCCCATAGAGAACAACCTCAAACAGCTCACTACCATTCAAGAGACAATGACACATCAAGTAACACAAGTTACTTAGAAGCCTTAGTAAATTATTAACTAAAAGGACAACACAACTTTAGAAACCTAAACTTCTTTAATCCTCTTAATTAGTGTCCTATTAATACATAAACAAATTCCCCCCTCAAAACATTATCAAACAGTTTCTATTGGACCTAAGTTGACAGTAGTCTCCACAGCCTTCATTGCTTCAAACCTAGGCTCCTTAGCCTGAAATTTGAGACCTGCATACAACTTCATATAATCTTCAAACACAAATTTTGGATACTTCAATTTGTTCTCTTCTTCTGTCTTCTCAATCAACTCTGGTGCTGGAAATATGACAGCATCACTTCCTGGATTATAAAAGGAAGCTATTGACATCCTAGTGCCATCTTGTTGAGCAATCACTCTGTGCTCAATACTCTTGTATCTTCCATTAGTAATCACCTTTAATCATTCAAACAAAATCAGTACTACCCTAGAAAATAAGGCAGATTACCTGCTACAACACGTTAAAATGAATACATACCTCAAGCTGATCGCCGAGGTTGATGACAATAGAGTGTTTCATAGGAGGTACATCAATCCAACTGCCATCTTTTAGCAATTGGAGACCACTGACTTTGTCATCTTGGAAAAGCAGGATGATGCCACCAGCATCAGTGTGAGCCCGAAGGCCTTTGATCAAGTCCGGATTGGGACAAGGAGGATAGTTGCTAACTTTTGTGCCAAAAGTTGAACCCTTTGAGCCATAAAATGCTTTTTTCAAATAACCTTTCTCTAGTCCAAGATTCTCACACAGCAAATCCAAAAGATTTTCAGCTAGTTTCTCTAGCTTCAGTGCAAAATCTTTCATAACTTTCCTGTCATGAGGTTAGAGGTAATATAAAGTTAGTAAAACAAACAGAGCTACTAATCAAGTCTCAAGACTAAGGATAAGTTAAATTCTCTGATCAACAGTAAAGCTTGTCAATTTATAAGTGACAAGTTGAACTGATACAAATCCCAGATATTTGGAGCCAGCTAGCATGGTTCTGTTTATATGAAAGGATAAAAATTGGATCTTTTTTGTTTTATAAACCTGTATTCATCATCCAGGTCAGGAACTTCATACACATTGGAAACAGGGAGATGTTTCAAGAAGAAAGTGCTCTCCCAATCAAGGTCATCAATTTCAGTTTGGACACCTTCAAGTCCTTTACTTGCCACCATTTCTTTAAACCTTTGTTCCATGCACTTCTTGTAATGCCCCTTAGTTAAATTCTCCACTGTGTCCAGCAATTCATGAGAAATCCCATGATTCACAAGCTTTGATATATCACAAAACAGACAAAAAAAAAAAAGGTCAGAAATCAAGAAAGTTAAACTTTTTTATTTCTTCAAGATCTTGTATTAGTGTAATATAATGTTACCTCAAAGAAACCCCAGTTTTCACATGCATCTTTGATTTTGTCCATTGCTTCAGGCCTTTTCTCAGTTTGAAGCAACCCCATATCCACAACTGGGAAATTACTCTCCATTTTTCTGTTTTTCTTTTCTCACTTGGCTGACTCTCTAGTTTGCTTGTGTTTGGTATCTGTTTTATGTGGTGAGTGATAAAGTAATATGTTAGAGAGGGGTATTTATAGGCTTTTGAAAGGGGTAGGATAACTGATGGAATTGATAAAGGATAGGGTGAGTTTAATTAAAAAAAATTGGCATGCAAATAAAGGGAATGTGAGAAGTTGCCTGGAGATTAGTTTCAAATCTTAACACAAATTAGAAAATATGTTGATGATTCTTTGTCAGTTTGTCTAATTACTGGTAAATAGAGTTAGGGTCTGTTTGTATTAGCTTTTGACTTATGACTTATAAGCCAAAAGCCATAAGCTAGGATTTCTAGCTTATGACTTTTGACTTATTTTTGTTATTTTGGCTTTAAAATAAATGCTTAGAAGCATTTTTTAACTTTATTCAAACATTTCAAAACTGTTTAAAAACTATTTTGACTTAAAAGTACCTAAAATAAGTCAATTCAAACGGACACTTACTTGCTAGGTGTACTGATAAGTCAGAAAAAGCAGATGTAGGGTGTTAGTCATGAGTCCATCTAAGTACATTGGTTTTGGTTCAAATTTTGAAAAATTATTAAATAATCGGTACAATTTAAATCGTATGTAATAATGTGAAATAATTGAAATACGTGCAAAGCTAATCCAATAAGTTGCAATATTTTTTTTATAAAAGAAGTGAGAAGTGGGAACAGGAGTGGTGGATGATGTATGTGTGTACATACTGATGGACCCCTACCAAGTTTGGAAGAATGTCTTGTAGCCATGGCAATGGGCAATTTCTCTCTTTTGGTGGGGTAACTATTAATTAAGTTGCACCTAATAATAAGTGTTCCTTTTATTTTCTGCTACTTTTTCCCATCATCTCCCGCTTGTTCTAGTTAAAGCTTTTATTTTAGATAATAGTATTGTACAAAATTACTCTAACCCCTCTTCCCGAAGTAGAGATAAGGTATTAGGTATGCGTACATTTTACGGAGATGTATCAAATATATATTGCAGATGAATTGGGTATACAACTTAATTAGTACTTGTAGAAGTGTCATCTTGACATGGTCCATAAAAAGGAAAAGATGCTCCATTTCTTAAAATACTAGTATTAAATAGTAAAGAAAAATAAAAATGTGGTCATTGATAGGCTAATGAGCAAAAGGAATTCCTTTATTAAAATATTAAAGTTAATGTTGTTGTGTTATACTATTAAGAAGCTCTTAGATTCATCTTTACTTAATTAAATCCTAATCGAAAGCATTAGATGCAAAAAAGGTAATGTCGGCATTGGAAATCCACCTGAGATATATTTTTTTTAAAAGAAGTGAGATTAATTAGCCTAATTTTGCAAGTCCCGCCGCCTAAAAAGTTGAGTTTTTGGAATCAAATGACAACTTTCACAACAAAAAAAGATCCATAATATAATCATAGTATAAGTGCGATGCAAATTCTCCAAGTAATTATCTCTGCATGTTCTAATATATTTGACATCATTTATATTTCAATTGTTTTTAATTGTAATGGTAGAATGGAACATTTTTTTTTTTATCCCTCTCTAGGAGCTCCGACCCCTTTTGCTCCCTTGATAACTCGAACTCGCAACCTTCGGGTTGGAAGTGAGGTGCTTACCATCTGAGCAACTCCCTCTCGTCTAGAATGGAACATATAATTTACTGTTTTTAAAAATAAAAAAGCACTACATTCGTTCATTTTTATTTCGTGAGACTCAATACTATACATCAATTAATATAAAAATTGTAATAAAATGTTCATGTTAATCATTGTTCTTAAGAGACGTGTAAAATTCAAAGTTTATAAAAAAAAATAAACAAAAGAAATATTATAAATCACAATAACTAACATTCAAGATATAAAAACTCGTTTAACTTTTAAAATTTAAATGATGTCACACATATTGAGATAGAGTCATAAATTCTTACCTATTGAGAAATTGTCATTGATGACACGGTAGAAGATTTGAACATCTCCTATAGTTTTGGAAATATTTTCACGCCATTAAAACTTTGTTGACGAACAGCGTAACATTGAATAGGCAGTACCGTACACGTACAAAATGCATATTCAGAATTTTAAGTTGATACTCTATCTGTCCACTTTTAATTGTCATGTTGTGTTTTTTAAAAGTCTATTGGACTAATTTTCAAAGTTAAATTAGATAATATTAATTTGATATTTTAAATAAAAATTTAGATATTCAAAAACTATACGAAAAGTACTAAAAATTACATTTTTTTTGCATATCAATAGTTAAAATTTGTGGTCCTAAATATATTGTGGCTAAGAGAGTCCATTCGAATCTTCTTCATCAAGAAATTATATTATATATATAGAGTAATTAATTTTGTGTGTGTAGTTATAAAAAAATAAATATTTAATATCCTTGGCATATATATTGGTAAGTTTATTTTTTTATATTTTGAATATTCATATAGTGAAAATCATGATTCCTGACATGACATTTTTAGTAGTATTATACAAGCACATATATGGTTCTCGTCTTTTAGGAATTGATAAAAAAAAAATGGCGTATAAATTTGAACAAAGAAATTATCTCTACATATTTATTCTTTTATGATCAGTGGCGGATCTAGGATTTTAAGGTTGTGGGTGCTCTAAAAGTGACGGAATCAAAAATATAAAAAAGACATGTTAATAGTGAGATTCGAACCCAGGTTCAACAACACTAAAAGAGCCGTTGACACCCACCCAAAAGCCAATGTACCAATCAAGCCATTTGTTCATTGGGTGCTCTATGTTAATTTTATACAAATACCTCATAATTTCTACATGGATATATATATATATATTCCAAGACGAGATTAATGGGTACTCGAGCACCCAGCGGACTCCACGTGGGTTCACCCCTGTCTATGATGATCGGTGCAAGCTTAATAACGTACTAGAATGGAACGGTTAGGAGAAAAAATGTGTATATTGAGACGTCCATCTCAAGGACAGTGGAACAATGAGGGTGGGTCAGACAGAAATTGACAGACTTCTGAAAAAGGAATACATGTGCTACCTCAAATAAATTAGGAGATGAAAATGTAAAAAGCTTAATAAGATATAACACAATTAATTATCATGATGCATACTCTTTTGGACTCGATCAATGATAACATAATTACCCGACATAAAATATGTGGTCATGTATGTTGGTGACATAATTAAACTTTGGTTGTGACATGCACAAATTTTTATAATCAGGTAGTAATAAATTAAACAATCTGTTTATTGTAAAAAAAAATTGGTGCATATAAGTACTATCCATCTAACTAAACGTTAGTATATTGAATTTACCAATTACTTTTTTGAAAACTAGCCCAAAAAAGAACAGAGAAAATTCTACAACTTAACTACCTAAAAAAGAAAAGGGACAAATTATAGTAAAAGATGAAATTACCAAGTATACATATATATATATATCTGAATTTAGAAAAGCTACATACTAAAATTCAAAGGAAATATTAATGGCCTGCAGTGGATAAGGTTCTTAAATTCCAAATATAATTCATTTATTCACTCAGAATGTTAGATAGTAGAATTTTACAGGTAAAAGTTATTTATCTTTGACAAAGAAACAAAAGTGAGGGGGGAAAAAGGAAAAGAAAAAGACATCTGCCTAAAAAAACAAATAAATGCATGATATGAAATGGGATAGGGACATCCTCTATTATTTTATGGGTTTAAATTTGAAGAATTGTACAAATGTTGTTGTCTTATTTATGGAAATTACACTGTATATGACAGCTTTATTATGAATGAGACTTTACCTAAAAAAGTTAGTATAATGAGTAAGAAAGAGAGGCAGAATTAAGGGCAATTTTAGCATGCGTGTCTGTAGACTGTACTCCTTCCTTTTGTGGATTTTATTAAATTGAGTTGAGTTATTTACTGCATAGTGTGTATAACTATTTATATGTATGTTACGTTTGAAATTCATTAATTTGCAATGTGTTGTGACGGTTGAGATGAAATTAATGCTCTTTAATTACCAAGGCAAAGCCGCTGGACTTTATCTTAGACTAAGCAATGTCGCATAATTAAAATGTAAGGATTAAATATTTCTTCGTGTTTCATTGAAGAAGAAAAAAAATGTCTTTAGAGTTATGTGTCTGATGATGTTAAATTTTTTGCATAAAAAATGTAATTGTTATAGCAATATATTTCAATATTCAGACTTGCTCAAAGAATCACTCTTTCTATTTAATTAGCTTCTCATTCTGTCAATAAAGAAGTCATCATTCTTAACAATTTTTCATTCCTTCCATGCCAAGCCATCTCTCTTCGCCATTCGATCTTTCTTCCATTGCTTTTTATTAATAGTAATAATAATAATAATAATGTTGGGATTTTGTGTTTGATTTGTTCATTTATTTACTTTTTAAAAATATATATTGATTAATGGTATTATTTCTATGAAACTTTTTGACAATTTGATACCATAGAGTGACAAAGATATTGCAGGGACCTTATTAACTTTGAGATCCAGCAAATATTGTTATCATAATTCATTATTACTTCATTCTTTCCACATTTATTTCATGCAGCTAAACCAATGGGCCTTCTTGTTTTAAAGTTATTATGGAAAAACCATGGGTAAAATAGTATATATACATATTTCGAATCAGTTACTATACTTTTTTTACTTTTCTATTTTATTCCTGTTTAATTGACATAACTATATATATTTTCTTTTTTATGATTGTACTTGAAGTTAATATGATGAAGAAAGAAAATAAGCAGAAAAAATCTTGGATATGATGGGAATATTATAAGACCTGAAAAACAACAAGATTCCAATTTTTCTTCATTTCTAGATTTCCTATCCAAATCAATCTTTTAGACAGGCAGCAGTATCCTTTTATTCTTTCTTTTACTGTATATATAGCCGAAACTCGGACTATATATATATAAAATAAAAATTTCTAAGTCATTTACAAAATTATCAGAAGAAAAATGACTTTTTTTCGATCTTTTATATGTAAATATGAAAATTTCTAATTAAATAAAAACACAAACATGAAAAATATTATTAAAAGAATACGAAACCTGACTGATAAGTGCTACACATTAAACTTTATTATTCCAAGAATCAACAAAAGAAAAATGCTGTTGCTTTAAAGTTGCACGAGTGGAGACCAAGAAATATTTTCAAGATTGTCTTTGATTTGGTTACTACTATAACCGAATTTAGAATTTAAATTTAATTTATTTAAAGTTTAGAATTCTTTAAATTTATGTATTCAAAATTTTAATATTTATGAAGTATATTACTCTATCTTTCAGCACTTGTCGTAAACAAATATTAAACTTTGTGTGCAATTGATCGTAAGTAAAGTCATTAACTCAAATAAAAAATCTATACGTCTAATAATAACATTATGGTTTAGCTAATGTATTTAAATTGGTTAATAACCCATCAACTTGTCAAATTGTGATGATGAACTAAATAGTGGATTAACTCTTTAATTCCTCGAGCATTTCCCAAGAGGATAATTAGTACTGTAATCTTCATGCTAAATACTAATATTCTTTCTAGCTATCGAATCTAGGTAAAGTAATTAAAAATTTACATCAAATCTTCGCTAACTGTTCATCAAATTTATCAAAATAATACGAGTACCTATTTTCATCAACATAAATAGGCGCATAGGCTATAAAATAAAATGCAAATTTATTTCAAGTACTGATATAAATTACTCTAGTAATATATTATGTTATCTCGCTTATACTATTTCAACTCGAAAACACAAAAATAATATAACACTTTTTTTCTTCTTACAACAGGGGTTGATTTTACATATTATACAGATAGATATATCATATATTGATGACGATAACTAACTATATATGGAATTGGAGAATAACAATTAAAGTAAAGTAGAGAAGTTATTTATATTTCATAAAATACAAAGAGCACAATGTGCATGTTGCATGTTTGGACTTTTTGGATTGTAGTTTAGGTTCCATGCATGGCTACTTTAAAATTTAATTACCTAGCTATATATGAATTCTAATTTTATTTTGTGCGTCTCCAACTCATAAAAATTATGAAAATATATAATATTAATGGTCCCTCAAAGGCCAAAGAACATTAGTTTCTGGGGCATATTATGACAAGAAGTGAAACAACTATGTGTATGTACAATATGACAAAATTAAGACCACGAATATTTATGATCATTATCGTGACTTCTTTATGAATTACTACTTCAAAGATACCGTGACTAAATTCTGTGTATACGTCGAAAATGGATTGGATCAAAATCATATATATATATGCTCAGTCGAATTCAGAATTTTATTAATTGATTATGTACGCGTTCTACCAAAAAAAAAACATTGCTCTTTACTACAAGCAACAATAAAAGGGGAAAAAATTAAAACTATATTTAAATAAGAACTTCAAGAATTAGAAAATAATATTTTTTTAAGGCAAATCCATCTAGTTTATAATGAAAATCTGTTAATAACAAAGTAAATAAATATGAGATAATTGCATGTCAACCGTTAATTATGAATGAATGCTAGTCGATCAAAGGTACAAAATTAGGCAAAATTATTCAACTTCATTTTTGCCCAATAAAGCCCAAAATTTGGACTCCTTCCCAAATCTTGAATTTAAAGTTGAATTCTCACAAGACTCTTTTCTTCTCTTTTTCCCTATTGGGTACATGCCTACCCAATAGGAATTTGCGAATAAAAAAATAAGCAAGCTGTTCGGAATATATAAGAGAAAAATAAAGTTAGAAAGTATAGAGCATGTTCTTTATAATTTAATTTAAAATAATGAAAATTCTCCATTCGTGATTTAAAGTGGTGGAAAAAGAATAATTGTCGCACAAATGGAGAATAAATAGTATTGGGTGGAAATGTACAAGAATGTCAGTGTCGACACACATTTTTAAAAATTCATATTTTTATTTTATCATAAATTGTTTTTGTTTATTATGTAAATTAAATTATGTGCCAATAATTAACAAGTTGTAGAAGATTCTAATTTGGCTTCTGCCCAATCCAATTAAATATAGTTGGATCGAGTCATGAAATCAAACATTGATACTTGCATCATGGTAAGTTATATGTATCACACCCTGAAAGATGTGGTCCATCGGCCTCAAATCCTATGCTTATTAATTTATGCAAAATGCTTAATGCATCAAATTAATTTTTGAACAATTCCTTTCTAAGTAAAGAAAACTCTAACCAAGATCTCCTCTCCACATATTTAATGTTATTTATAAATATTTATTATCCTTTATAATTTTTCAAAATATTATGTTAATAAATGCAAAATTTAAAAGAGTAAATGAATAGGCCATTGGTCAATTAGGAACTAATCCTTGGATCTCTAACTTTAAAGAGATACCTTTAGATCAAAATATTTGCATTTAAAGAGCATATAATCTTTCTTGATAGGTTTGCAAAATCATGATATGGGCATCTTGTTTAATATATATAGTATTTCAGATTTACTGATTCGACCAATATATAAATTATTAAAGGAAAACTTATTAAAGTAAGGAAGAAGTAACTTCTACCAAGAGTTTCTTCTATTGAAATTATTTCGAAACCTCTAATAAAAAAAACTTATGAAGGATCTTATTCATCTCAGCATAACCCCAAATGTTGTGATATATCATATAATATGTGTATCATATATACAATGACTTATACAATCTACTTATGGAGGTTAGGGTGGGGTCCTTTTACAATTAGAGAAAATAATACTCCCTCTGTCCCTAATTACTTGTCCACTTTTTCTTTTATAGTTGTCCCTAATTACTTGTCCATTTTGACAAATCAAGAAAGGACAGTTTTTTTTACCTATTATACCCTCAATTAAATGATTAATTACTTTGAAAAATGTAGAACTTTTCATCCACTTCATAATTAATAGGGGTAAAATGATAAACTCACTATGTCATTAATTATTTTCTTAATAGGTATGTCAATTCAAAAGTGGACAAATAATTAGGGACAAAGAGAGTATATATCAAGAACTTAAATGGAATTTTTCTTCTTCCTCTCCCTCCTTTTTTGAGAGTGGGGGTGGGGGTCTCTTATTTATTAACTTATGTATTAAATTGCTCATTTGAGGTAGCTTCTAGGAAAGATCAACCAAATGAAGATAAAATGAAAAGAAGTCATTAAATTTTGATGTTGATATGTAGAACATATATGGGATTCCTTATACTATCAAATTGGGACCCTTAATTTGTTGAGAATGTCTAAAACCATATTTAGTCATTTTCTTTGTTAACTTTAAGAACAGTTGACTCATTGACCAATTTTATATTTCAAAAGTGGTCTGATTTGATGAGCTGAAAGTGTTGAGTTACTTCTTGGTTGATTCCTTGTGATTGTGACCCTTATTCTCAAAATTTTATGTGCTATAGCTTGAGAACAAGTACTACTAATTGCTAATTTCTTGATGGATACCTTTGGTAGTCACTAAATGTGCATATGGAAGCTTTAGTAAGTGCTTTATATCAATCAATCAACTATCAACTCAACCTAAGTCCCAACTAATTATTAAGATTAATTATATAGTGAAATTGATTTGCACTCGCTCCTACTTATGTATTAATTAAGTATTCAACATATTCATCATAATTAAATCATTTTTACTCAAGCGTCTTTAAATTGCTTAATATTGAGAGAGTGTTCCCTCCCTCTCTCTATCTCTTTTTCCATCAGAATATTTAGTTTCACGAAACTGAAGAGCTTGTCAAATTAATGCATAATAATATGTTGGTGTTTTTTTCAAATTCTAACTTTACTATATCGATAAATTGTTATAAGTCTTTTGTCTTTTTTCTTCCTTGTTTCCCTCCATTAGTAAGACAATCAAATATCGCTCGACAATGCAAATAAGAATTTCAAATGAGAACTCAAATCACTCGACACTAATATGGGTAAAAATAATTTCACCCTAACAACTATGTCATTGGAATTCTTGATATTGTTATTGCTCAATTTTGCATTCACAACTGGGCTTTATGCACCAAATCAAATTGGACTAACCAGTGGCAGTGACTATGGATCTATTTGACAAAGCATCGAATAGATTGTCACAATACCTATTTATCTGCTCCAACTTTGTATTGGTCCACCACTTGTCATTTACTCACTGTTTATGGGCTCGTTGTACATTTACAACTAAAAATGTATCCCAAAAATAGGGTTATATGAAGCATTTATCCTTTCCAAAACATTTATGTTAAAGACAACCTCTTTTCTTATGAGCTAAAGTAACTCTTCCTCGGCCAGGTTTGGACTATGTAGCAAGTATTAGTAGCATAATAAAAAAAGTCATCCTCGTCAATCATTGGTCTAGGGCTTTAAAGATAAAATGTAGTAATTCTTTTGATGTTTGACTTCAATTACTCAATCACTTGTATACAAACAACAAATTAAACAAAACTAGAATATATACATTTAACGGGCACAAGCTATCATTTTTTCTATGGGAGAGAGACAAATCAATGTGTAGATTTTTTTGACAAATGAAGATCAGATTTACTCGTACGAAAATGAAATAAAGTTTTTTTTTTTTACCGACTTAAGTGGTGTAACTTATGAACAATTTTATTAAATGAAGGTTAGAATTTCATAAAGTCAAATCCATTTGATGAGAAATCTCAACACAATAATCCATGACTTTTTTCTTTAGTAAATGTCGAGAATTTCAAGAATGGATCTATTACAAAGGGGACAACAACCTCGGTTTAACCAAAGCTCTCTTGAACACACCCTACAATATGTGTGTCCACATGGTATGAATGCTGCTCCTTTTTTCCTTCCCATGCACACGCAGCACACCGTATCATTACCCACCCCTAATTCTTCCTTCTCATCCCAGCCGTTCGTTTCCTCTAACAATTTCATCAACGACACCCTATACGGCGTTCCTTCTCCAGTACCCGGCCCATCTTCGTTGGATCTCAACGGGCTTGTATTTGGGCCTGGCCCATCAGAATCTTGGGCCGATCTTAAATTACGCTCCGCCAGTAACGCCGCCGCTAAGTTCATCCCGGAACCCGTAGGAATATGATCAGCCAAGCATAAAATATTAACTGACTCTGTTTCCGGCGGTGTTTCACGGCCTACTTCCGCCGCCTCCGGCGGTGGTTGTAGCGACTCCTCCTCCTCCTCTTCGTTGTCCATTACACTTAACGAAGCTGGTCGGAGACATAAAGTGGTCCCACAACATGCAATGGATCCGGTGAATCCTAACCGTTCAGTTAAACTCTTTCGTCGTCTCACAATGCGATCATTACCGTCCATTCTCTCTCTAAGCAATTCCGCCATTGTTCTTGCTTCTATCCCTCTCTTTCTCCTAATTTCCTGCAATCCAAAACCCAACATTTCGATAATTTCACTCATTTTTTTTCCAGAAAATAAAAACACCCCAAAATTTGACGAAAATAAAATAACAGACGTATATAAACTTGTGCAAAAGATGCATGAAGACACAAATATAATGCATGTATATATAAGCAGTTAAGCAGAGGTGTATTTTCGCCTTAAGGTGGTAGAATAAATGATCGGAAATGAAATGAAGTTAATCACGTGATGATGAGTAATATGAAAGGCACCAAGGTAACATAACGTACCACATGAACATGACCTTTGTGATGGGCTCCTAGCTAATTAAAGAAGAAAGCAGTAACCTTGTGGGTATTAATAAAGTCATGTGGATGATCAAATGGAACTTAGGGATATGAAATATATAGTACGTAAAATATATTGTATAAATTAATGGAGTATATACATATATATATATATATATATATACACGGTTTTATTCGTCATCAAATGGATCTTTGAAGAAAGAAACAAATGAAAGGGCAATTAAGAAGGAGAAGAAGACGAAGAATAAAAGGAATAATTTGGGAGTGGTGGGGCTTAATGTAGATCCACTTCATTTAAATTATTTTTTGGTGGTTTAGATTAGACTATTATCTTATCCTACATTAAACTATTTGCCTGTTTTTGTATTAATATTTTTGGAATGGTCGCCGGCCATAACTAAGTCAACAGCTATATATTCAATAAATAGGGTTTTCCAAGTGGCATTGCGTTACGTTTTACGAATTTCTTGGGAGTTTAATATTTTTTAGGCCGTAATAGTTTGTGGTCGTCACATATTTGGCCAAACTTCTAAGATTTACTTATCGTTTCGAGAAGTAACTTTTTTAGAGTAATTGTTTGTGTTTGGTTATATTAATGATCTACAACCTCATTTTAGAATTATTGTACGAGCAAATTGTGCTTGGAGGGGTATCTTGTAAGTGCATATTCAATGAAAAAAATAATTAAAAAGGTTATTATTAAAATTATTTTTATTGTGAATTTGTTGGACTATTGTGTGGTATAATAAAACTCCATTTATTGGTGCAAGGGTATAATCACTAGTTTTTGGGTTATTTAACCACACGAAAGACAGATAAGCATAAGTTGCACTAATTATAATGAAATGTATACAGGAAAATCCTAGCGTAGTAAATTTTAATTTTTCCATAAATTTTGCTACTTAATGCCATATTTCTCTGCTTTATTTTTAACGAGTACTAATACTTTGCTAGATCTGTAACATATTGTTGGTCAATCTGATAAACCTAATACCGATTAGGTAATATCTTTAGAGGATTAAAATAATCTGTGAGAATAATTGAAGTTCTTAGTCGTCCATACGGACACAACAAACCTAACCAGAATCGGAACTACATGAATAATTAATTAATAAATAAACTCTAGTTTTTCCTAATTTCTCTGTCACTCTGAGCTTTATGTAATATATAAATGACTACTGTCACAATTCATTATAGTGGTCATTCGTTGTAATAATATTTTATTATAATTGTTTGAGTTTTTTTAAAATCGATTTTTATGTTCAGCTTTATACAAGTTTAAGTGCCTATTTATACACGTCCAAAATTAAAGGACATATAAAATGAAACTAAATTAAGAGAATATTTTTATGTATTATGACTTAAAATAATGGTATATCTTGATCCTGAATAAAATAATAATTCAACCCCACTAGATAAAAATTATACTTCTTGTAACTTTGTTGTTGAGGATATTGAAGAAAAGTATTTAGAAGCCTGGACCGAAAGAATGAAGGAAAAACAAGGATAACAGTCGGCCCATTAATGGCCCTTTTAAGTGTCTCATTGTGACTCACAACGACCATCAGCCCTCAGCCCATTCCAATTATCTATAGACTGTACAGTGTACACAATAGTGGAATCTTAAAATGTCTTTAATTTACCTCACACAGTGTAGCGGATAGGGTTATTTTTTCCTTAAATAGATACTCCTTTTGAATTCTAACTTTAGGTATTAAAAAATTCTTGGTAGAATACGCTTGCTTCCGAATAGAGCTCTATGTCACACGAATCTAAAATAATCGAACTCTAATATAATATAAGTATCAGACACAGAGTAGAAACAAGAAAGTGTCTGTTAATTTATATATATTCTACTATATAAGAAGCATGAGTTCAAATGTTGGTATCAACATGTGTGTTTTTTGTCCTTAATATTTAAGTTGAAGGATATTTTAGTCATTGTGTTTAATAGGTCTATCTTACGTAAAGTATACTGCCAGCACATTATTCTAATTTTAGAGACTCTCCCCTTTCATCTTCTCCTCTAATTTATACCTTCTTTCCCTTTCTCTTATGTGCTTTGTTCTTAAGAATTTACTGCTTGGGTTTATTTCAATGAAGATTCAATTTTTCTATTTGGATTTTGGTGAATAGTGAGTATTCCCCTCTCTCTCTCTCTCTCATGTTTACATGCTTGCTTACTGCAATAATCTGACCAGTTTCTGTAAAATTTCAACTAAAAACAGCAGGTTCCATATCCTACAGAATACAAGATAGATCATCAACATATATTTAAGGACAGCTACTTTACATACTAAATTTGACATAAATGTCAACGTTCATTCTCACATTGGGCCTGAGATATTCATTCTCACTTTGGGCCTGAGCTCAGGTTTGAGCTGATATCAAATGGATTAGGCCCAATTTTGAAGATAATATGCAAGCCTAATATTCCTCTTATCTTTTATTTTATTTTTGCAATTAGTTACGCTTCATTCAATAAGAAATGGACAGCTGTATAGTTAGTTACAGAATAGATGCTTTTCATTTTGTATAAATATAGGACCTTGTACAGTGATGGATTCATTCAGAAATAAAGGAAAGGAAATTTATACATTGTGAGCTCTTAATTTTCTCAATAAAAGAGTTAAAACTTGGGTATACCTTCAAATTATCCTCTAGACTATCAGCCTTCCTTTTCATCCTTAATTTTCAAGAAGCTATAGAGTTTTACAATTGTGTGCCACGTATAATGATGAATTATATGCTTCTTATATAGAAGAATGCGGTAATTTTTGGGATGAATTTTTATCTTGCAATGATCTATTTGTAAAGAGTTGCCTAATGCATGTTACTTGTTTGACAAAATGCATGAATGAGCGGTTTAATTTAGCCTATTTCATGTTTGCTTTCATTGGTGGTGTCCAATTCACATACCCTGGTAAATTCAAAGACCCAGTCAGAGACATATCTAGAATTTAAGTTTTTATGAGTTCTAACCTTTGAAATTGAGTAGCTTTGAACCATTACATTTAAAAATCATGGGGTTAAGACCTACTATTGTTACAATTTTAACATATAAAGTTATCTTTACGTAATAGTGAATTATAATTTTCAGAACCTATGATGTTTGAATTCTGGCTCTGCTACTATATATGCAATAATTTTTATATTTTGTGATATTTGAACGGGCACCAAGGACCATTTATTAAAATAGTCATCGTAAATGTATATGGCTCAAAACGTCTCTGCAAACACCTTCATAATTTTGCAAGTTTAGCTTCAAAGAAGCAATGGAACTAAGAAAGGGTCCATGCCATGGAAAGAACACTGACCTACCAGAACTCAGCAAAAAATTTGTTTGCTTACAGTGGGGAAATATAATGAACCACGTTTTCTTCAAATAATAAGAAGCCTAAAGTATGATGTAATCGTGGGAGCCAACAAGTTAAGGTAAGCTCTGAGATAACATATATAGTTTGATGTTTATTGATTTATCACACCTTATATCTTTTATGTATATGTTTGATTTGAATAATGTGTTTATTGTTTAAAATTTCAGGCAGAAAACTCAACTATTTTCCTATTATAGTGGGCTTGAATCAAGTACAACGAACTTCCTCATATTCTCCTTGCCTCTAAGAAATTTCATCATTTATTGATTTGCAGATGTTTGATACTTCAAAATAGTGTGGAGCAAAGTTTACTACAACTGAGTGTGCCTGTTATAAAATTGTGTCTTGTGCTAAGTTGAGTGTACATGTTACAAAATTGTCTTGTGACTTTTTTTCTGTTACAATCACTATGTAGATATGGAGTTGTGCATCAGTTATGTCTTAACAAATCTATATGTACTCTCACAAAAAAATATTATTATATTTAGAAATTTCAAAATTATCATTATCTATAAGTATAATCCTAATTTTGGATTTAAGTCCTCTCAAGTGAATAAAACTATGTATGTATAATAGAGTATAGCCACATCAAATAATATACTAACATTTTCAAACGTGCAGAGCACGGACGGTACTTATCTAGTTTTAAAAGACATAGGAACCCCACATACCATATTTTGTATCTAACAAGTAGTAAATGGCAATTCTAACGGCCAACTTTTATATTTCACGTGTGTTGCGGGATTCTTTCTAGTGGAAGGCAAAATATTTATTATTGCATTTGGTGGTGTCGATATGTGTTTTATTACCAGCTTAATCATATTATTAATTGGTACATATACTCACTTTAGTAGGAGTAATTTTAAGACTAAATTATGTAATTTGATGTAAATACCATGTACGATAACTCTTAACTAGGTAAAATTAAACTCACGCCTTCTTTTCCTAAAAAATAACACTATTCATTCTCTCAAGCTTTATTATTGAATGCAAGTTGGGATTTTAAGGTATTGTGATTAGTGATACTGTTTTTTGTGGTAGTACAACATGCAGGAGAGAAAGAAATTGGTTTTTCCATCCGCCAATTGTGTTTTAAAGTTACTTAGAATAAAATGATAATTCATATTTGAAAGTCTTTTTTAGAAACACACAATATTTATTAAAATTATTATCTTTTGTCATTCGTAAATACAAAGTTATAGTAATATATAAGTATTAGCTTATAATCTTAATTTCTTTAAGTCAAGAATTTATTAGGTACATCTCGTCTTCATCAAATCACATTCGGTTACGTTGTTAAAATCTTAATCTCATCATCATACTATTACTAATATTTTTGGACATTACTCTAGCCAAAATATCGTGTGCAATTAATCTCCTCCACCACTTAAAATGACCTACTTTTTGGTATTAAAAAATAGGCGAATTAAAAGAAATATGAAAGGATAATTTTTTTTTAGAAAATTCTAGAAAGAGGAGAGTTACGTTACGTGTCTAGCTATCATTCTCTCCTCCATATTTTCTCGAAACCCCAAACTACCCCTACCTCATACTTTTGTAATTGAATCATAGTTGAGAAAAATAAGAATATATATAATTAAAATAAAATACTTTAAAATTTACATTAAGAATTTATAACAATTAAAAGATGAGTGGAAAAAAACAAATCAATGTCAGATCATAATATGTAAAACAAGATGTTTAGCATATAATGAAGTAATTGTTTATATTATTCTTTACAATGATTATTAATGGGGTTAAAGAAAATTCATTTTAAAATTGTGATTGAATTAAGCTCTTAAATTTTATTATTATAAAAGAGAATTATTTTTCATAAAATCTGATCCAAAATAGATTTACAAGAAAATGAGTAGCCTTTCGGAACATTATGTAAATATTTACTTAGTCTATTATAACGTCAATATTATTCATCTTGTCAACTCGACTATAGTATTTTTTATTATTGCAATTTGTTTATAATTAACTTAGTGTATGTGCATTATGTGTGCTGCTCAATATAAGATTGCATAAAAAATTATATATATTTTGCAACTGAAGCTACAATACATATAATACTATATTCACTTAATTGGCAAAATTATTCAAGGAATGAATTAATTTTCTTAATTTCAAACTTATTCAGGTTAGACTATGTCAATTTGTATATACATTCAACAATAATAATAATAATAATAATAATAAGTTTTCGAAAAAGTAAAAAAAAAAATATTTTTGGAATCGACTAAACAAAATACTGTAAGATGAATAAATTGAAGTTTTTAGTTTATAGTTTTTGCGTGTACGTGAAGTCTCATGAATTTAGTAATAGAGATCAATCAATAATCATTGAACTACATGTTTTAGTTATAAAGATCAATCAACAATTAATCATATATATGAATTTAGTTATAGAGCTCAATCAACAATTAATTAACTACATCATCCAATCTTATTTTCTTTTAATCATATATTTTAGGATTCTTTTTTTTTTCATGCACACGAAAAAAGAACCATTATTATTTCTTCTCCATTATCATATATTTTAGAATTATTTAATTTTTCAAGGTAGTCAATATTATAAAATAATTATATAAAAAATCAAGAAAAATAGTAAATATTGATAGGATTTCTTTTTTGTTTATTTATTCTCTTAAATTAATAAGTATATTTTTATTTTTTCATATGATATTCGATACCCATATTAAAATCTGACTAATTTAAATTCGCGTTATATAGAACTCCATTCATATATCTCTAGTTAAGGAATAAATAACTCTGGTCTGCTGCACATTGGTGGTCTTAAATTAATAAATACTAAACTAATTCAAGAGGGTACGTATGTCTTTTTACCACAGCTAATCCAAGGCAACACGCTCGTATAAAATGCATCATACAGTATTGTAACTCTCATTCAATCGAGCTTCCCCTGTTCTCTTCATTTCATATTTACAAAAAATAGCATTCTGTTCTTTCTCTATTTCACTCTCAAAAATGGCTTCCGTCTCTTCTCTCAATCAATTTCCTTGCAAAACTCTCCAAATTACATCCCAATATTCAAAACCCACATCCAAAATCTCAACTTTACCCATCTCCTCCACGAATTTCCCATCAAAAACAGAACAACACAGATCAATTTCAGTCAAAGAATTCACAAACCCAAAACCAAAATTCACAGCTCAAGCCACAAATTACGACAAGGAAGATGAGTGGGGCCCGGAAGTGGAGCAAATAAGGTCGGGTGGAGTAGCGGTTGTGGAAGAAGAACCACCTAAGGAGCCAAGTGAAATTGAGTTGCTGAAGAAGCAATTGGCGGATTCTTTATATGGAACCAATAGGGGTTTGAGTGCTAGCAGTGAGACTAGGGCGGAAATCGTTGAACTCATCACTCAACTTGAGTCGAAGAACCCTAATCCAGCACCTACTGAAGCCTTGACTCTTCTCAACGGCAAATGGATTCTTGCGTAAGTTCTTTCATTTTTTTTGGTTGAATTATGTAGTATGGATTGATTCACATGACCAATTGCTTCACTAGCTAGCAATTTTTTATTTGGTAATTACATCTTTGAATTTTTTGTGCTCTAAGCAATCGAATTCTTTTATTAATTTAAAAAGTATCGTAGTTTGCTTATGGGAATGAAAAGGGAAGATAAATGAAAGCCTTGTTGCGAACTGGAAGTTTGCTTATACATATTAGTGATCAAAAATTCAAATTTATGGGTGCTACTACCACAGCTACATAAACATATTAAAGAAATTTCAATCATGACTGCAGCCACATTTGTTGGCTTGTTGCCATGAACATATGTCAAATATATGTGTCCACTCTTAATTTTCGAATTTTTTTGAGCTGCAGAAAAGTTAAAGGAGATTATATATTGTAGTTTGATGAGGAGATGAACCTTATTTGAGCATTACTTTCTTTAATCATGAGAATTCAGGTGGCATCTTTTTGCCACCATATTTGCTTCCTTGTTGCATTTTAGCTAATCATTATCTTTTTGAAAGGGCATTGTTTAGTCCACGAAGAATGTTAAATGTTCTTGCTTCAGTGTATATGTTATAACTCGAGCTTGTTGGCATGAACTCTTGGAATTCTGTACTAAAACACTGCAGGTACACATCTTTCTCTGGTTTGTTTCCTTTGTTGTCAAGGGGCAATCTGCCTCTGGTTCGAGTTGAGGAGATTTCCCAGACCATTGATTCTGAGAGTTTCACTGTCCAAAACTCAGTTGTCTTTGCTGGACCTTTAGCTACAACTTCCATTAGTACCAATGCCAAATTCGAAGTCAGAAGTCCAAAACGTGTCCAGGTGGTTATCTTCTTTAACATTTTTCTAGTCTTGTCATCGTTCCTCGTACTTGATCATCATTTTAGTCTCATGTTATACTCTGTGTGTGGTTCAGATTAAATTTGAAGAAGGCATAATTGGAACACCCCAGTTGACAGATTCCATCGTATTGCCTGAGAACGTCGAATTCTTGGGACAAAAGATTGATCTAAGCCCCTTCAAAGGCTTGATTACTTCAGTCCAAGACACAGCTTCCTCAGTGGTCAAGTCCATTTCAAGTCGACCACCAATTAAGTTTCCTATTACCAACAACAATGCACAATCATGGCTGCTGACAACATACTTGGATGATGAGCTTAGGATCTCCAGAGGAGATGCTGGCAGTGTTTTTGTGTTGATCAAGGAAGGCAGTCCCCTCTTGAAGCCTTAAAGACGCATGTTTTTCATAATATAGGAGAGCAAACAGTAGAAAGTAAAAAAAAAATGATGTAAACTAAAAATAAGTTTTCCTCAAGTCAAACTCTATAGATGGCTTGTCCTCGTGATTTGTACTTACGGCATATGAAATATTAAAATATAGCTTGAAAGAAGTAGACATATGAATCACTTTGCAGGAGTCCATTCAAATTTAGAAGCCTTCATATGCAGATTTACATCGACCTTACCTCATCTCGGTTCAATCTTCTCATGAACTTGAGTCATTTGTTTTTCGATCATTCTTGCTGAAGAGATGCTATACAACAAGAAATCAATGCATGAAATAATTGTAATTTGTATGGTTACATATGATAATATAAATTGCAAAATTGAATTGAAATAAATTGTATGGTACTAAATCTAGTTCAATTTGGATTTCTACTTACGTTGAGGATTATTAGAATTTCCCAAATCGATCAAATTGCCCACCCTGGTAAATAGTGGTAACAAAATAACTTTAAAAGGAAGAGAAATAAATGGAATAAAATCACAAAATAACGGAATATGCTTTTTTAATCTTTCCACCAACCACCTCCACCTAAAAAAGGATTGTAAAATAGAAATGAATAATTAATACTACTAGTTTGGTAAATCCCTAACAAAATGGCATACAGTACTAGGTTGGTTGTGTGACGAATATACTAAAATACCCTTTTAATAAAATAAGTTTCTTACTAAAATACCCCTGTCTTACTCATCCGGCGGAGTCTCCAAGGACAATTTTGCCCTTTCGCAAATCAAAAGCGACAGAGTAACAATAAAATAGGGAGCTCCGAAAGATCTGATTATTTGCCTCTCAACTTGTTCACTGCTACTCCTCACTAACCCCAAAACAACTCTTCTCTTCTCTTCTCTTCTCCGGCGATTTCAATGGCCGCCGCCACTCTTTCTTTGCTTAACAACGGAGAGTTAGCTTCTTCCGTCAAGTCTCCGGGAACCGGACGATATGCTGCCGTTTACAGTGAAGTTCAAAACAGCCGTTTAGATCACCCTCTTCCTCTTCCTTCTGTTCTCGGAAGCCCTTTCAAAGTCGTTGATGGCCCTCCTTCATCTTCCGCCGGTCACCCAGGTCTTTTTTCTGCATTCTTCCTTAATATTTTTTTTTCCCGTAAATAGATCAAGTTTTTTCTTTCAAACCTTAATAAATCAATTTCTGTACGGTTCTGCATTCCTGTTTAACTGTATTTCTAAGTTTACATTTTCCACCCAAATCAAGTTAGTTCTGTATTCTTCTAACCATATAATCCTCCATAACATTGTTTTTACTTACTGAAGCAGATCAAGTTACATTACTGTTTGCATTCTTTAGACTGTTTAATCTTGGTACTTCAATGCGTTAATAATTGTAATAGATCAAGTTGCTGTAAGTATATTCACGTGTTATAATGTTTCTTTCCTAATAGACCAAGTGACCGTGATGTTATGCGTGATCTCTCTCAACACATATTTCAAGTGAAGTGTAATGATTTCATTCATGAATTGTCAATTGCATATCCAAACATTACTTCAACTTCCAAATACTTCCTTTTCAACTTCAACCAAATATTTTACAAACTCCAATTAAGGAGGATCAAATCTTGAAAAAGTTGGATTTAAGAAGTTCATAAATTATAATGCTAGAAGTTAACTGTTGCAAGTCTTTTTCCTTCTGCACCTTCACTAAATAAACTTTATAGAGCCTTCTTTGGGAGCATGTTGTTGTTTATTATGTGTATGATGAATTTGAGGATGATTTGGTGATTGCAGAGGAGATTGCAAAGCTTTTTCCTTCCTTATACGGACAACCATCTGTTTCATTGGTGCCTGATGATTCTGGGGATGTTGCGATGAATCAAAGCTTGAAAATTGGAGTGGTGTTATCTGGAGGCCAAGCCCCTGGAGGGCATAATGTTATTTCTGGAATTTTTGGTAAGTTCATGGTTGAGAAATTTATGTTAGTTCAATTATTGCAGATTTTTCTCTTTCTTCTTTAATCAAGTTTTGTGTATTTGGATGGTAGATTACTTGCAGACTCATTGCAAGGGAAGCACAATGTATGGGTTCAGGGGTGGACCAGCTGGGGTCATGAAGGGAAAGTATGTGGTGTTGACCCCGGAGTTCATTTACCCATACAGAAATCAGGTATGTTCCCTAGCAACTTTTTTCTGTTAACAAGATATTTCAGAACATTATTTAAGAGTTCATATTCCTTCTTCTAGGGTGGATTTGATATGATCTGCAGTGGTAGGGACAAGATTGAGACTCCAGAGCAGGTACTCACCATATTCTATAATTATATGAACCTTCTATGATCTATCTAGCTATGCATCTTACACATGAAAAAAGTATTTTAGTTAATGACCAATTCCATCATTTCAGTTTAAGCAAGCTGAAGAAACAGCCAAGAAGCTCGATTTAGATGGTCTTGTCGTAATTGGTGGAGATGACTCCAATACAAATGCTTGTCTTCTTGCTGAGAACTTCAGGTAACGTAATGTGCCCAAAAATAAAATGAGAAATAAAAGATTAGCAGTTGATATGATTTTTTTTTTTGATGTTTTAATCAGTGCTATTCCTGGGGCTAAATAAGTTGCTGTGTTTTTTCAGAAGTAAAAATTTGAAAACTCGGGTTATAGGATGCCCGAAAACCATAGATGGTGACTTAAAATCGAAAGAGGTTCCCACAAGTTTTGGCTTTGATACGGCATGCAAGGTAACTCTTTCTGATTAACACTTTTTTTTTTTCTCTATAAAGTTCAATATCTTTCATCTGTATAAAAGAAAAGTAGAGAAAGTGAAGCTGCATGAACGTGATCCTGGTAATCTGGATAATGATGTTAATGATTCAGGCTTACCATCAGCTAGTCTTAGCTATCAGCCTATCCTGTCTCATAGAATAATCTATTAGTATTAGACCCTTAAACACAAGATACTCACAAACGGAAACCTTGTTGTTGGGCATGTACCTGAATCTTGACTTGCTTCTGGTGGTTGGCATGATCATTTTTTCTCATATTTTGTTACATATTTGATTCTGGTTGGCGAACAGAAGATCAGTTTCTCTTCAAAGAACAATATCTCATTGCATAACATGCTCAATGCTAGAAAATGTTGAAAACCTTCAATGCTTTGTTTGCAAATGCTACCATCTTCAAATTTGTTTGTCATAATATTTCCAAACAGGCTGATTTTCTCATTTTTCTGCTTGAAGTTTTAATTGATAATGCATGATCCTGTAGTATATTATCCTGTGAAGGTTCATGTAATAATAATTTCCATTTTACTCTATAGATATATGCAGAAATGATTGGGAATGTCATGATAGATGCTCGATCAACAGGAAAATACTATCATTGTAAGTTCACTAGCCTTATCATATGGTAGGATCAACTCCATCATAGCACTTCTTATCACATGTTTCCTCATTCGAGGACAGGATTTTTGTGTAACGTAAATTATTCATCAAGAACTGGAAAGATACTCTCTCTTACTAACGTCATAATTGTATTAGAAATCAATCTTCAGGCTATGGATTCCCCCCCAACCCCCAGGGATTGGTTGAAGTGGTAAAGGTTGACAGACTTGTGACTTAGGGCACAGGTTCGAGCCCAAACCAAGGCTGGTATTTAAGTGGAGAAGAGAAGAGGGGCAGAACCATTACCCAGAGTTTCCAAGGCTGCCTTAGTCCTTAGGGTTGGTTCCAGATGGATTTCCTCAGTCAATTAGAAAAAATGGCTATGGGTTGGACCAATACTTCCATAAAGAGATATGCCCTCTTATCTATTAGTGCACTTACTCATGTCATCATTCTCTGGCAAAGTTTTCTTTGTCGTGAATGTAGCTTTGGTGTTCATCATCTTGTTCCTGGTCGTGAAGGAGGGTTGCTGTTTATTGGATAAAAGTAGAGCGTATGAGAGGACCCGAGAGGCATTGAGAATACCTGACCGAAAGAGATCTGATGAATTGTTTTGCTTTACAATGAAGACTTGGACATTTGTTTATGCATCTTTTCTCTTTCTTTCTCACTATAATTTTACTACTTACCTGTTTCTTTAATGTTATTTAATGGATTAATATTATTTGTTTGATGATGAATTTTCACTTGATTTTTCTATATCCATTTGCTCCTTTTGTCTTTCCTTTTGGTTCCAGTAAGCAGTTATGATTTTGACATTATCAAACTGTCGGTTGGTTGAACATTTTTGCTGCTCAGAGCTTCTTGCACTGGTTACCTCATACAGGAAATAGCATGTTTCTTGAACCTAAATATATTTGAAAGAACAAACTTCAGATATTTGGATTTTGATTGCTTTCCCCATATGCCATGTGTCTCCACTAGTTTTGAATAGTTATATGCTATCCGTTTAGTTTGAGAAAATAACTGGTTTAAAAAAGAATGACCTCTTTCTTTTTTTGGCAACATTTTAATTTCAGCCTTTTGTACATTTGACATGATTTTAATTTAGGACCACAAGATTCAAAAGTCTTTTTTATTTTCTTAAACTCCGTGCCAAGTCAAACTAGGCCATTCTTTTTTAAACGGAGGGAGTATTATACACAAATGTATCCAATCTATTGAAAAGCAAAGAGAAGTGGCCAGTCTCCATGATATTTATGCAGCAATTCTGTCATGAACTGAGGCTGTCTTTTTGCTCTGTAGTCAAAGCTGAATTTTACTAGTTTCTTATGTATTCCACTCCTAAGAGTTATCTTATGTTTCTTTTTTTATTTTTTCCCATCATTTAATGTTTCATTAACTGCAATATCTACCAGTTTGAGTTTCATCTTGGTAGGAATTAAAGGGTGTGTGCTTACACGTAAAGGAATTGCCTTATCTAAATGAATGAATTCATCTTCTGTTCATCTGATGTTTGTATTTGAACTTATTTTCCCAACTGCTCATAAATTTGAAAAAAAAGTAAAGAAAGAAGGCTTAACGTTATTCTTACTATATGTTAACCATCACTGCTCTTGTATATTTAGTATCTGAAAATTCTAATATGTTGGTGGACTTCATTAGATATAATTGTGTTAAGGCATAAAAGTATTGCTGTTCAAATGTCACAAAGAAGGTCTTCATCGTACTCCATTGTGGTCTTCTTTGAGCAACAATTATCTGCTCATTTATCTCTATTTGCTTTGCATACATCTGAAATATCATAACCTTGTCTGTTAACTCGTTACAGTTGTGAGGCTCATGGGGCGTGCTGCTTCACACATTACTCTAGAGTGTGCTCTGCAAACTCATCCAAACGTTACTTTGATTGGAGAAGAGGTATCTTTCTTAATTTAACACTCTTCTGCACCAAAAATCTTTTGAGAAAATATAAACCTTTGTTTCTAGTCAAATAAGAAAAATAGATGAGTACTTATCTTGAATAAAAAGGGCATCATTTTATAGAAAATGTTGCTCTATATTTAATTCTCTTGGTGTGTGATTTGTAAAGGTTTACACCTTTTGCTTTCGAATATGCTCTCGATCCAAGAGTGTTCAATTAAAGTTCATTGGAAAGAAAAAGATTTGGTTTTTTTGGGTGGGGGGGGGGGGGGGG
>JAJOOR010000060.1:0-38215 GCA_036250505.1 Solanum acaule
TTTTTTTTTTTTTTGTAGGCATCTTAAAAAATAATTTAGCATATGTATTTTATAATATTAATTAATGTTATTTTATCATTTCAATTTCTTTTTATATTTATTGAGTGAGAATAAAATTAATAACTAATTATATTTTAATTTTTAATAAAGACGACAAGTAAAATGTTGATCTGAATTTATAATTTTCATACGGAATTGAGTTGGGCACGACGACGCGTTTCATTGCACATGTACATGTGCCCGCATTAATTTGACTTGTTAGTCATTACTACAATTTCTTCGAATTATTAAAGTTCAGTGGTTTATCTCCCAAATAAATTTTCTGCTCTTTTTTATCTTTTCCCTTTTTAAAATATTAAAATAAGTACTAAGAGAGAAAACCAATTAGAAATGTGTGTCATTTAGGTTTTTTTAGTGGTTTTTGGGATATTATATTTAAGCAAATTTAAATGATTTTTTGAATTAAATAATAATTAAAAACTGGTTTAAGTCAATTTTTAAGAATTTTAAAATGTTTAAAGATTAAATTTGAAAAATTATAATTATAGTCAAATAAATATTTAAAATAAATTTTGTGAGATCTATGATTAAACGGTAGACCTTTTCATTGTATAGTTAACTACAAATCTGTGGGAAGGCAACTAGCTAGTATCCTCGTACAATCTTGCACGTCTCAAAGGTTGATTTTGAAGTCATTTTCTTGCACGTCTCAATTTCGTATCTAATTGAGGTCGACCGAAATATATTTCATTTTACTATCTAATAAAGAGAGGCTACAAACACTCAGCTTTTTTGTTAAAATGTGTGCTTGAAGTTAAAAGGTGTTTTTCTTAAATTGTATGAGGTTTATTTCGGTTAGAAGCAGGCAACTTTTGATCGACATATTTATTTTTAGTCAATAGTAATTATCAAATTGTATTCTTTTCCTTTTTATTTATTTTTCTTTTTAATTTGTTATACATGTAAAAATAATATTTAAAAATATTATAAATTACAACAATAAACCGCTTAAAAATATATAATTATATATTTAAAAATTACAATAATTAACAACTTAAAATAATTTTAAATCATATGAAAAATTCGATAACATAATTTTCTCCACTTTAATACCATACATTTTAATATTGAAATACACATATAAACCAAACACAAAGGTGAACTACAAGAAATATATATCAAGGATTTATTCTTAAGAATTAAAATGACAAATCAATATGAAATACCTCCCATAAATTATAACATCATTATTTATTTTCACTATGTTGTTATTATTATATTATACTATAAATAAATTTCTTATGCCTTCCTGAACACAATCTTGAAAACCGGCCGGTTCACAGCCAAATGCCTCGATCCATTTTCAGCTGGTAAAATACCAATATACCCACACAACAATCTTGGACAAATAAAAGAACACCCTGTAGCTCTAGGACAATATTGTAAAGCATAAGCATCTTCATATTTCTGAATCGTAAATAAACTTGTAGATGTTCCATTTTCCGATCCACCCTTAATTCCACCAGTAGTCACAATCCCTTCTTCGATTTTCCAAACAGTTGATACATTACAAATTGATACGTACCTTCGCGCTGCGAATTTTATATTTATGTCTTCATTTTCATCGATTACTAAGCCCGCGCTAGAATTCACCATCAAGAATTTCAACGGGATGCCTAAACTTTGCGAATTTCGTGCTTGGAAAACATCGAGGGGGCAGCTTCCGTTTTCGCCTTTGGCCAGCGTTAGGCCACCACCATTGCCTGCGGTAGCGGGCAATATGTAGTAGGTGTACCCCGGACGGACTTGTTCATTATTAGTATCGAGAACCGGTTCGGATTTTATGATTTGGAATAGAGTAAAATAGAGGAAGCAAGAAAGTAATAAAATCTTCATATTGACCAATAGTATGATTATAATGTTATTAATGGGGAAATTGTTTACTATATATTTATATAGAGGTGGCTGTCATCATTTTGAATTTTGCTTTTTCATATGTTTGAAAAATTGAATGTCTAATTTTAGTTATGTTGGTAGAGAAAAGTCAAAAGAATTGAATTTTACCGTGCTTTGAATTTCTTAAAGTTTGGCATTCCGTAAGGAATACTACATTTGAATAGTTTTAGCACCGATAGAAAGTCGTATAAAGATCTAGAATGTACATGGATTTTGCTTTTTGAAATGTCAACTAAAAGATGGAGAAACAAAAAAGGAAATTCAATCGGTAATACTTCTTGACTTTTAGGAGTCATTTGGAACAAGGTTGAAATAGGTAAAGTTATTTCTGGTATTTCAAAGGAATTAGTTATCTCAGTTCTCATTATATACATAGGATAACTTAACTTATTATTAAAATATAAATACAAAAATCAATAATTTCAATGTTGTTTAATATCTCTAATCAAACATAGAACAAAATAACTCTCTATATATCTCTTATGCTAAACGACTCCATAGTATAAGGGAAAAGAAGAGGATAATAATATTACTAGATGACTATTCATGCGCACCACAATTTAAGAAAAAAGATAAAGATTTCTTGAACTTGTGATTTAAACATTTTGTTACACTAAAGCAGAGTCCATTTAATACAATTATTTGCCTAAAGTCAACATATAATAAGAAATCATAATTATCTTTAACAAATTTCATCTACTTTTTTTTTCAAGAATTCACTCTTTTAATTTTTTTGAATTGCAAAGCTATAAAGTTATTCTTATAAGGATTGTCATAAATTTAAAAAATTTAAAAATAAATAAGTTTAAAATTTAAAATAATATATAAGATCTTAAAAAATAATAATAATAATAATAATAATATTTTTTAAAAAGAAAACAAATGTGTGCGATAAGTCGATAACAAGAAAAAATAGAACCAATCGGGTAACTGGGTAAGTACATGTAACTAATTAATGAGTAATAGAAACATAACCTAAAATCTAAAGAAAAAAACTGAAAACTTTCATTTATGATTATTAAAAAGTTATTTATTATATAAAATTAAATACCATTTCAAGTCTTTTTAATATAGAAAATTTTAATTATCTTTCATAGTGACATAAAAATGCTTAAATCTTTTTTCTATATTATCAAGTTTTTAATTCAATATCTCGAGATATACTTTAAATTTTAATTCTTTGGAAAAAGTCTTCTAACTCTAGAAAATTACTATTCCATGTTTCACTTATACGGTCGTGAGATTAGGAAATAGGGATGTAGTTTTAAATTTTTTAAGTTTTTTAGTTAAAAGATAGTAGAACTTTAAATTAAATTACCTAAAATTAATTATATATTAATAAAAAAATAAAATCAATGTATTGTATTGCAACAAATGCCTAACATTGAAATAACATTTCACCAATCTATATATATATATATATATATATAAAGTTGAATCTACACCAGGCTGATGTGGCACCTCTCAATGGCCACCATTTCTATTTATCTATTTTCTCTTCTTTTTTTAACATTTTAATTTCATTTTTATACATAATTTACTAATTAAATAGATTAATAAAAGACTAATGCAATAAATATATAATCAAGCCTACATAGTAGCCACAATTAATTTTTATGACCACTCTTAATTCATCATTAAAAAGACAATAATGAAAGAACATTAGTGTGAGCAAATGGCAAAACCGTTTTAATTGATTTAAAACCTTCAAAAAAAATCAATGCTAAGATTAATCATTATCATTTATAATAAAAGACTCTTTATTTTTATTTCAATAATTTCTTTCAGTTACAACATAATTTTGTATTACTTAATTGTGAATTTGAAAAAATTCTAGACCATTAAAATTTGAAGACAACTATATAAACAAAATACAATATACATTCACAATCTCAATTTTTTCATGAATCAATATGAAATTTATGTTTATAAATTTACAGAAATAGATAGACAAGAAAGAATTAGTCTAAGGAAGAAGGCCATCATGTGATTTAACAAAAATCAATCATCAGGCTGCTGCTAAGCGTTCAAAATTTGACGGACATCCGAGAGTGAAGCAAGAAGAAGAAAAGAAATAGGAATTGATACTTTTGAAGAAGTTTTAGCCTAAATCTACAAACGGTTAATTTGATAGGTAAAATTTTCAACCCAACTCTTATATGAAGGCTGATTTTTCTTCTTTTGTTCTCTTCCTTTTTTCACTGAAATACTATTTTAAGAAAGTACTGATATTGAGGACTTTTACATAAAATTAGAAAGATACAAAAAGAAAATAATATAGAGTACTGAAGGAGAGAAAGAAAAATAAAAAGAAACATAGAGTGATGAGAAAAATAGAGATATCAAATAAAAGAAGAAGAAAAAAGGCTCCATATATATAATATTGCCAAAATTAAAGTTTAATGTACAAAGAATAATTTATTTATTTTGTTCCATATATAACTCTATATATGTTCCATATATGATTTTCCGAAATTTATATGTTGTTCCGTATATAAATCTTAATATGTTCTATATATATATTCTACCTAAATTTATAGAGAACAATAATAAATTATTTAAATAGTAGGAGATATTATTTAAAAAAACAAACAAAAAGATAGATGGTAATTTAATTTTAATTCATTATAAGGAGAAAAAGAAAAAAAAATGGCTTCAGTTTTTAGAGTAAAATTTGGAGATTCAATTTGTAATTAAGGAAAGCACAAATTAATGTGTTAAGAAAAAGAAAAAAGAAACTAAAATGAAAAAGAAAGGCATAAAGGAAAGAAAAAAAAGGACTACCGAAAATTTGAAAATTTGATTGTATTAATTTCTTTTTATTCTATTTCCTTTTTCAATTTATTTCAAATTATATAAAATCCATACAAAAGAAAACATACTTTATATATAGCATTATATAACAAAATAAATAAAAGATATGATTGAATACATGTAAAAAATATTAATAAGATTTAAAGACAAAAATTTGAAGACATGATACTTCACAAACTAATTAATACTATGTGTAGTATTTATATAACAAGAAATTATAAATAAAAATATTTATATTTGTAATTCTTGGATATATTGATGAATACATTCATTTTGTTACCATACGAATGTTATTTAGTAAATTCATTGATGTTCATAATTTGTATAAAATTTGTTTATGGAAGAGTGCTGTAGTACCTTTTATAGGTAAAATAAAAGTGATATTTGTTGACACCCAATTTTGACCCTCCCTGACGATAATCAATTTCCGAACTTCTTAATTTTTCAAACGATTTAGAATAATTAGTTTTATAAAATTTAAATACTTTTCAAAGTCATTTTGAGTGATCTTAGTCGATTTTCATAATTTATAAATAGTAAATATATTTCATATAGTTTTATAGATATAATCGGTATATTTCATAAAAATTTGAAAATCATCTCAAAAAGATTTTATTTTAAAAATTCTATTAAAATTAGTTTAGTTCAAATTATGGTTAACTTTAAAAATTAATTGGTTTATAGTTGAATTAATTATTTTATTTCGTTAAGATTGAGAAGCTCCTAAATTAATTATGTTAATTCATCTTATTTAGATTTTAGCCGAATTTACAAATGAAATTCAATTTGGTTAAGTTTGTAATCTCAATTGACCAATTTCAATTCAATTTGACCAATTAGTAATTCACTTAACTATATCTAAAGACCAAGTTGGGCCCTTTTCTCTGAATTTAGGACAGCCCATCATTTCTACATTTAGGAAACTTAGCCCAATACATTCAGCATATCCATCAGCACATTACAACAACAGCAATCCGACCCACCTTCTCAATTCCAAAAGAGACCCAGAAATGACGTGAAAACAGAGGAACAACGTCAACAAAGCGGAGCAAGTTCACGGCGTGAATGGAAGCTCGAAACGACACCAACAAAGCCCGAAACGACAATCTAGCAACAGCGAGTTGACGGAGATACACGTCGAACTCACGCTTTGGACGCGCCTAGAGATTTGGTTGTCGTCTTCCTCCAACATCCATCTTAGTCGCAGCAGAAAAGCACCTGCTGTAGCCCCGAAACTCGTCCTTGTGATAAAATTAGTGAGAAAAGTTATACTAGTTAGAAGTAGTTAGAATTAGAAAGTTAGTTAAATCTGTTAGAAGTGTCAGATTAATTTCTTAGTTAGTTAATTTCCTCTCTCATGAATGTGTATATAAACACACCAATGTAATGTTTATTTTTTCAGTTAGTAAGTAATGCAAAATATCAGTTTCCAGTTCTCTCTTCTAGAAGTTTCTTCCATTTCTCCTTCTCTCTGAGTTCAAGCTCCATTAATGGAGAACTCAAGTTTATTCCAGTATTTCTGTTTCTGATTTTGTCATGGTATCAGAGCTAGGGACTGGGCATTTTCATTTCGCATTTGAATCTGGATTGTGAGTATTGTATTGATCTCAATTCTCCTCTTACAAACTACGAAATTACAATATTATGGATCTTCTCTGTTATCTTTATTCCGATTTGATTTAGTTTTCAGTTGAATTGTTGTTGCCCTATTTTTTTCAATTTTTTGGATCTTCTTCCAAATTCTGCGATCAGTCATTATCGCATTTTCATTCATCTTCAATCAATTTCATTTGTTTTGAATACTATTCAAATATGGTTGATGTTCAAGTTGATGACAACACAACCACTGTCAGAATGGACACTTCTAGTCCATTTTACCTACATCCATCAGAGAATGGAGGTTCAACATTGTTACCTACTGTTTTTTATGGCAATGGGTACAGATCCTGGAGGAGAGCAGTTCTTAGAGACTTGTCGGTAAAAAGCAAAACCGGTTTCATCAACGGGAAGATTGTGAAACCAGACTCTGCTGATCCAAGTTTTGCACATTAGGAGAGATATGATGATATGGTGACTAAATTCACTTTCACCTGACTTGAGAGATGGACTCCAATATGTTGACAATGCTAGGAAACTTAGGGAGGAGTTAGAGGACCGATATGACCAAACAAATGGATGCAAACTGTACCAACTTCAAAAGGAAATAAATGATCTGGTACAAGGAACTCTAGATATCACTGGATATTACACAAAAATGAAGAAGTTGTGGGAGGAGATGAACACAATCGATATCACTTCTCAATGCACTTGTGTGTGTGTACCTGTGGTGGAAAAACAAAGATGCACAAGGTTGAACAAGACAGGAGGCTTATACACTTCTTAATGGGACTGAATTAGATGTACACTGCTGTAAGGGGAAATATTCTGATGATGACAACTTTGCCTAGTATGGCACAAGCTTTTGCTATCCTATCTCAAGAGGAAAGGCAACGAGAAATGAAGCCCCCTAACCAGGTTGCTTTGGAATCCACATCACTGAATGCATCTGCATATCAACCCCACACCAGTAGAGATTTCAAGACAAACTATAGTTTATACAGAGGAGGTCAAAATAATTCTGGAAATTACTTCAGAGGTAACTCTAGTACTGGTAAGTCACACTTGTTTTGTGATTATTGCAAAAGATCTGGCCACACCAAGGACAGATGTTATAAACTTCATGGCTACCCATCCAACTCCAAATTTCCCAAGGGAAAAAGTTCAGCCTCTGCAGCAAATGCTTACACATCTGAAGAAGAGAGCAGTCAAGGTGATGAGGAAAATCTTGAACTGAGGAGGCAAATGCCACTGAATCTGTCTAAATGTCAGTATGAGCAGCTACTCAACCTCTTAGGGACCTTGCAGGCTGGAAACAAAGACAATGATAATTCAGAGAACATGTTAAGTGGAGCTGTGAACCTGGCAGGTATACTTGCTTATTATTCTTCAATGAATGAGATAGGTGATCTGTCATGTAATTGTGCCAAATTAACTGCTGGCTCTTGGATCATAGACTCAGGAGCATCACACCATATGACCTATGATAAAACTGCCCTTAAAAATACTAGAACACTGCCATATCCTTTTCTAATTACCTTACCAAATGGATACAAGGTTAAAGTAAATGAAATTGGAGATGTCTGTTTGAATTCAGTCTTGACTCTACATAAAGTGCTATTTGTGCCTAGTTTCAAGTTCAATTTAATATCTGTCCATTGTTTATCAGTACAACTCAAAGGAACAGTTAGTTTTAACAATTCTTCATGTTCATTGCAGGGCCCTTCTCTGAAGAGCCCTCTGGAGCTTGGTAGAGCCAAGAATGGCTTGTATTTTCTGTGCACCAAGTGCCACAACTGCAGTGCATATTCTGATGGCACCAGTTCAGTCCATAATACTTGCTACTCTTCAGCTTGTCATCCTATTCCTTCTTTGGTCAATTGTGAAAAACATTTAGTTGAAAATAAATGTACAACTTCCCCATCATCCATTGTAAGAAATCCCCAGTTATCAAATAAAGAAACCTGTTCTACTGATCCTTTTTCTATTAGTGTTAATGCTTCTATTTCTAACTCTGTCCCCACATCTCATGATCACGATACTGAACTTTTGTGGCATGCGAGACTAGGGCATGTGCCTATTGTTAAGATGAGGAGTATATCCACCATACCTGTGAAATTTTCCACCAAACAACCTTTTACTTGTGTCATATACCCTATGGCAAGACAAACTAGAATGCCCTTCCCAGAAAGCACCAGCACATCTAGTAAAATGTTTGAACTGCTGCATATTGACTTGTGGGGACCTTATTACATACCCACTCAGGATGGTTACAACTATTTTTTAACTATGGTGGATGATCACACCAAATCAACTTGGACACAGTTGCTCAGATGCAAAAGCAATGCACTGCAATCTATGAAAGCCCTCATATGTCTTATAGAAAACCAATTCCACACTAAACTCAAAACCATCAGGTCTGACAATGGCCTGGAATTTACAAGTGGAGAGGCAACAACTTTCTTCCAAGAAAAAGGAATAATCCATCAGAAATTATGCCCTTACACCCCCCAACAAAATGGGATGGTGGACAGAAAACACCTCTTAGAAACAGCAAAGGCACTTCTTTACCAATCCAAATTGCCCATGAGATATTGGGGAGAATGTATCCTAACTGCCACTTACCTCATTAATAGACTGCCTACCAAAATATTGCACAACAAAACACCATATGAGCAATTATACCAAAGAAAGCCCACATATTCTCACCTTAGGAGTTTTGGATGTCTATGTTTTCCCTCTACATTGAAAACTCACAAGGACAAAGTTGTTTGTTCATAATTCTGCTAAATTGACTTGTATACCTGGTACAATGAACACTTTAGTTGATGATGATTTACTAGACACAAACACATTCTGTGAATTTACTACTAACCAAGTAACCAATGATACCCCTGAACACACACTGACCACAAATTCCCAGTCAGCCAGCACCACAACACAGCTTGAATCCATAGTTTCTAATGATGCTCCACCAACACCAATACTTAGGAGGACAACTAGATCAGTTCATACACCTAACTATCTCAAAGAATACAAATATACATTACCCAATCTGCATCCCTCTACTACACCTACACCTAATCCACCACACTCACTCACCTCAGTCATATCAAATCATGAGCCTGTTTGTTTTACTTCTCTATGTTCAAACAGTCAACAGTTAGTAAAGGCACTATCACATGAATCAGAACCTTCTTGTTATGAGGAAGCAATCTTGAATCCTGCCTGGCAAATGGCAATGACACAAGAGTTTGAAGCATTGTATGCAAATGACACCTGGGACCTGGTTCCTCTACCAACAGGGAAAAATGCCATTGGATGCAAATGGGTGTACAAAATCAAACACAAGGCAGATGGAAGTGTGGAAAGGTTCAAAGCTAGGTTGGTAGTTAAAGGGTACACACAACAAGCTGGGGTTGATTACACTGAAACATTCTCACCTGTGGTGAAAATGACCACTGTGAGAACTTTGATTTGTTTGGCTGTGAAGAAGGGATGGAGTCTATACCAGTTGGATGTCAATAATGCACTCCTTCATGGTGATTTACATGAGGAGGTATATATGACACTACTAGAGGGTCTTATGGTAGGCAGGATCAACCTGGTTTGCAGACTCAAAAATTCTTTATATGGCTTAAAACAAGCAAGTAGACAGTGGTATGATAAGCTAGCCAATAGCCTTGGCTCAAAGGGGTACACACACTCCAACAGTGATTATTCACTATTTTATAAATGTAAGGGAAGTTCTTTAGTGTTTGTTACCATTTATGTGGATGATGTTATTCTAACAGGGACTGACTTGGAAGAAATCACATCTCTGAAGGCTTTCTTACATGACCAATTTAAGATAAAAGATCTTGGGAAATTGCATTACTTCCTGGGATTAGAGATATTGTACAAACAAGATGGTGTTCTTATTTCCCATAGAAAGTTCACTACTGATCTCTTGAAGGAGTTTGATGTCATGAATTACAAAGTTAGCACATCACCACTTGACTCTAATGAAAAACTCACAGCCACAAATGGAAAGCTATTATTGGATCCTACTATTTACAGAAAGCTGGTTGGGAAGCTTAACTTTCTCACAAACACAAGAATGGACATAGCATTCAGTGTCCAGCATCTCAGTCAGTTCATGCAATCACCTAGAGAGCCCCACATTAAAGCTGCCTATCATGTGCTCAGATATCTGAAACAAGATCCTACTTTGGGGATTTTTATCTCAAATAAGCCTGATCTCACTGTCAGTGCTTATTGTGACTCAGACTGGACAACTTGTTCTGATTCAAGAAGGCCAATTAGTTGATATCTAGTTCTTATGGGAGACAGCCCCATTAGTTGGAAATCTAAGAAGCAGGCTATAGTATCATTATCATCTGCAGAAGCAGAGTATAGAGCTGTGCGACAAGTAGTAGGGGAATTGGTGTGGTTTGAAAGATTGCTGAATGAGTTCATGGTACACAGTCCCTTACCTATACATGTGTTTTGTGATAGCCAAGCAGCAGTTCACATTGCCAAGAATCCAGTTTTTCATGAAAGAACAAAACATATAGAAGTGATTGTCATTTTGTTAGGGACAAGCTGCAACAAGGGTTGATTGCTCTTCACCATATTTCCACACATTCACAGCTAGCAGACATTTTCACCAAGGCCCTAACTGGAGTTAAACATTCCACAATTCTAAGCAAGTTGTCTGTACTTACTGCACCTCCAACTTGAGAGGGGGTGATAAAATTAGTGAGAAAAGTTATACTAGTTAGAAGTAGTTAGAATTAGAAAGTTAGTTAAATCTGTCAGAAGTGTCAGATTAATTTCTTAGTTAGTTAATTTCCTCTCTCATGAATGTGTATATAAACACACCAATGTAATGTTTATTTTTTCAGTTAGTAAGTAATGCAAAATATCAGTTTCCAGTTCTCTCTTCTAGAAGTTTCTTCCATTTCTCCTTCTCTCTGAGTTCAAGCTCCATTAATGGAGAACTCAAGTTTATTCCAGTATTTCTGTTTCTGATTTTGTCACCTTGCTCGCCTTGAGATGGAGCCACGTTGCTCGTCAGGACATTGGAGTCGATCCCAGCCGTTTATCTCCCCTTTCCTCTTCCGGAATGAGGCGAATTTTCAAAGAAAAGATATTTATCCTGAATTGTGAAAGATTTTGAGTTATGAATTCGAAATGGACCCTTCAATCTAAAATTTTCATCCGTTTCCCCCCAAGCTTGGAACCCTAAATCTTCTCCTATAAATATCCCCTCCTTGTTCATTGTTTGGGGTTGGCAATTCAAAAAAAAAAACAAATACCCAGAGGACGGCTTTGAAACAAAATAGTGACAGAACATACGAAATACGTCTGAGAAAAGAGGGAAGATAGCTAGTGTCGGTCGGAGCGTCATTCTGCTTTCCCGTTCGTTATTGTTGTCCGACATTTGTGAGTCCGAGATTCTGCCCGGATTCTTTGCTCACTGTTTGTATTCGAGCTTTTTGTGGTGGAAGACTGCTCTGCTGCTCGTTTGTATCCCTGTTCGCTGCCCGGAAAAGGTAACCTTTTCTCCGATGGCTTTTCTCTTCATCTCTTCCTCTGTTTTGTTTTGTTAATATTGGAAAATAGTTACCCTGGGGTTGTTCGCTGACTAGTCATTATTAAGTGGATGATGTTGTTAATATGAGTTATGTATCCTGGCTTGTTTTCATGGATTAGTTGTAATATCGTTTTAAGGTTTCTTTGCTAAATTTTATCGAGTGTGGTTGTTTCTGCCTTTCTCTGTTCGAGTGCGTCTAGATGTTCCCCTTTCTGAAACCTTCACTTGAGTGCTATTAATCTGTTCTATTTCGTGTATGCCGTGTTTAAGTTGTTACTGTTTAATGCTAGTATTCATGTAAGTTTAAGTTCTCTAATAAGATAATATGGTTAATATATATGATATAGACCCATGCTTGTTCGGACCATGTAGTTTTGTCTATTTTTTGGACGTTTTGTTGTCTTACTGTCTCATGTGACGTGTTTAAGTCAAGTTTTGTCTTCATGCTATTCGATTTCAGTTGAAAATGTTCCGTTTTTACTTGAGTCGGTAGCATACTTTCCCTATTGTCTGATTTCCATTTTGTTCTTAATTTTATTTGCTTTATTTTTTCACATTTTTAATTTTCCTACTCACTGTTTCAGTTTGGCTCAAACATTTGACATTAGCTTTGAGTTCTTATGCTTTTATTTGAATACGTGTTTACCTGGTTTGGTATTTTGGGTTAGCTACAATATTTTGAAATTTGTCCTCATCTCATTATTCTAGCAAAAATCACTTAGAGTAGTGTAGTATTGTTGATTTAATAATTGTGGGATATAGCATTTGTTAATTGCTAAGTAAGATTTTTTTGGCTCACTAGCTTGTGTTCTAAAAGTGACTATTGTGTAAGTCAATCCACGCCCCCACCTTGAATATGGTGTTTTCTTCATTCCAACTATTTCTTCATAACATTTTTTAGGATTCTTAATCGTACCGGAGTATAGTTGTGTGATCGATTTCCTAGCATGTGATAATTGTTCTGTTCAAAGTGAATTGTTCTTTGTGGTATTGTGCAAGACTTGAAGTTGTGGCATATCAATTTATTTATTTTATTTATTTATTTATTTATTAAATCAGCGGGTGGTTACTTACATTCTATTTTCTTTTTTTTTTTACATGTGAAATCTGTCCGAGTTCTCATGGACTCTACCCTCACATTTTCCTTTTGGCCATGGAGGCCAATTCTATTTTTATCCGAGTCGGTCAGCCCTAAAAATTGACGAACAGGTCCCGAAATCAAGAATATGCAACAGATTGGAGAGTTAAAAAATTGGGCCAAAGGCCCACTCTTTATTTCAAAATTGTATTTTGTTACTTTTGGGCCTAAGTCCATTTATTTGCTATTATATTGTTAGAATTTAGGACAGGTGGCGAGAATTGGGCGTTTTGGCCCAAAATGAAATTAGGCCCAAGTGTTGATCCAGGCGGACTGAAAAACCAAACTTGGGCCCGAGTCTCTTTCCCTTTCTATTTTATTGTGTTTATCTACTAGTTAATATTTGCCATTAATTTTAAGATCAACAATTCAAATCTCCGAAAGACGTCCATTTTCGCTTTAAATTTTTTAACTAAAGCAGTCATCTCTTAACAAGACTTAAAGAAATAATTTTATAAGATAGCTCACTTAGATAATATTTAAATATTTCCCTTTTTCCCTTTTAAAATAGTTCTAACTATAAAATAGTTCAATCGTTCTATTCGAATTAAGTTAAAATATTTTTAGCCAAAAACTTAATTACCGAATAACCCGCGTATTAGCGGGAATTTCGGGTGCTTTCAAACCCTTTCCAAAATGCTAATCTGAACCCCGAACCCCATTTAATATTTTCATTAGATTTTCTGTTTTTTAATCTTTTGAAAAAATAGTTTTCTTAATTTCCCTTTAAAAATTAAGTGGCGACTCTTAAAATCAATCAAATTATATTTTTTAAATAAAACAATATTTTTAGTTTATTTTATTGGTAATTTTGTCTTCGTTATTATCATTTTTTCGTTTTTCATTTTGTAATTTATGAGTTTTTTTGTTTGATACTTATATAGAAGTTCAAATAATCCGAATTCAAGTATTGTAGAGCCCATTTATATTATATATTTTTTTAAATTGTAAGAAAAATGCTTATGCAGGTGTAAAGATGTAAGTTCATTCACATATTTATGGTTCATATGGATATAGATTCTATAGCATAATTAAAAAAGGAACTAGAGGTATAAACGTAATAAAAATCCTCATACACGACATATTTCATCATATATCTTTTAAATAAATCACATTTACTAATTCACTCAAAAATATATTGTTTAAATTGTTTAAAGGTTATTTTATTTTCATAAAAAAGAGGGTATACTAAATTTAAATATATATATTTTATACCGCGCGATTCACTAGTTATATAATAAAGTACAGCAATCTTTGGCTACAAAGTTATAAACTATAAACACATAAATAACTTATTTCAGTCCTTTTAAGCTGTTCTATTAATGCCTATATATCGTTTTCTTGTTCAACTTCTTTTTTAGAGATTTTAGTTTCTAATAAACTATCCAATTTTTTATTTATTTCAGTGATTTGGTCTTCTAGGTTTTTATTTAATTCTAATAAAGCAAAGATTATTAAATTGTTTTGTTTTACGCTTATAGAGTCTGTTTTTCTTGGTGGTATATAGCCTAATAATCCTTCAGGGTTAGCTTGAAATTGGGCTGTTTTTCTAAGAACTTCTTGGTAAAAAAGGTTGTTCATGAAAGGGTTAAGTCTTTAAGTTTACTTAGGTCTTTCTTAATTTCTTTTGTTTCTTTATAAAGATTTTATAATTGGTTATTTATTATTTCTAGTGGACTATTATCAATTATTTTATTTTCTACTATTGTTTGTACTTTTGAAATTATATCTAGCTGTTGATTTTTTAGAAAATCAAAATTTTGTTCTATTCTTTCTAATGATTTGTTTTGTTTATGTTGCAGGTTTTCTAGAGTTTCTATTAGCTTTAGAAATCTATCGTCTCTAGACTGACTATATTCTGCTAAATTTATTATTAAATCTGTAATAGTATTTAAATGTTGATTATCACTATGTAAGATATGGTCTCCTTTTGTGAAATTACACTTAATTACTGATCCAAATTTTAGTCTTCGATATTTCTTTTCTGAAACTATTTCTAAGTCTAAATATTCTAACCTCTTAATACTTCCTATTTTTCTTGTTTTTATGCTAAATATAAAGTTCTGTTTTGCCAATCTTGTTTTTCTATTCTAATTTCTTGTATGTAATGGTAAATTCTAGCTCCTATTGTAGGTATTTGTAAATATATTTGTTTAATTCGTTGGTGTATAGAAGTTATTTCTTGTGTTGTAAGTATGTCTGAATATATATATATATATATATATTCAACTTACATATTTTCCTGTATATAATTTTTGTTACTTTAATTTTAGGTTAAAATTCCATCAAAACTCAAAAGAAATATAATTAGCAAATTAAATTGTTATTTTTATCCTATTATTGGGGTTTGATATTAATAACTAACTATTTTATTTGCTTGTTTTTTTAGTAAACTTAATATGAACCTTATCATAAAAATATTGTGTGAATAATAGGATGCGAGATATGTTATTTTTCATTTAGCACATTGGATATTTCGATGTTTTTCCACTAACGGCAGCGGACATCATATCAAAAAAACTGTTGATGATCCACTGGAGTTTGAGTACTAAAAGGATGCACATTAATGTGGAGTTGGATTAATGAGGAAAGTTGGATTATTGATGGACATTCGAGGTAGTGGAGATTAATAGCAATAAAGTATAATCAAAACAGTGTAATTTTATGAAAACGGTTAATATTGTAATCCAAATTCTTTTATAATATTGTGAATCTCATAGTTGTATTCACGGCTATTATTATTGATAAATACATGAATTCTCACATGTTTTCTTTAAGAACAATATAGGCTAGTTTAATTTAGATTGTCTTATTCCTTACTACTAGGATAATATTATTTCAAATCTTCTTCTTTTTTACAATTCTAGTCTATGAAAGTTCTAATTTTCATTTTTTGCTCATATTCTTTAGCCGTGCGTAAGGACCAGAGTAGACTAATAGAAGTGTAAGGAGGAAGCAAATTCAATTTGTGTTTCTTAGAGAGAGAAAACTTTCTTTCTTTGCCTTTTCTTTTTATTAATGTAAATGAATGTATAACTTAATGACTGTATCATGCTTTCTTGAAAATATTAATTATCGTGACTTGTTTACTTTTTATGTAGTTTTAAGATATGTAAATTTATTTCAAAAAATAAAAATAAAAATTTGAATACTCCAAATGAAAAACAACTGAAAAAGAGAGGGAGTAATAAGTTTGCAATTAGCTCAACTTGAATCCTAATTGACAAAATTGCTCACACGCCTATATATATCATATAATGTCGCTTCAAAAAAAATATTCTTAAATTTTGTATTCAATCTATCACTGTCACATAAATTAATACAAAGGAAGTAATAAATACAGTATTTTACCTACCCTCCAAAAAGATTAAATGTGTAAATAATCATCCGTGATAGACATATATTTCACATTCATTTGATATAAAGATCTAGTAATCTATACAATTTTGCCATAATCTTATGTGTCTTTAGAAAACGAGGCCCAATCCATTAATCTTGAATTGGGTTTTGTCCTTTTGAATTTGGTCAAGTGCACAATTAGCTGTTTTAGGACCCTATTTACATAATAATCAAATTTATACTACTAATTTTTAAAGTTTAACCACTTTAGAGTCACTCAAACATATTTATCTTAAATTCAAATTGTCCATAATTTAATGTTAGGTTCTTCTAATTTAAGAAGAAGATAACAAACCAAATTAGAAATCCTTCTATATCAAGTTTGATTTCTTGAATGTTGCATAATTTTTTTGTCTATCGTAGTCATGCAAAAATAATCGTCCTCATCATTTTTTTTTCTTAACAACGTTTTCTTATTTTTAAGTGTCGAAATCAAGATTTACATTAAAGGAGTTCAAAATATGAAGAAGTAGACACACAAACTAGTCAAAAGGAGTTCGACATCTATTATATACTATACATAAAAAAAATAGTTATTTTATATAATTTTTCGCCAAAAGAAATTTGAATGAACTCATGACCATAAGATAGCTCCCCGCGCTTCTTATTTAATCCTAACCTCATGTAGTCATACCTATTTCTGTTGGTGGATGTATTAGTGCCAAGAGTACAAGAACCATCCAAGTCTGCCAAAGGGAAAAAGTTCATTAACTCCACTTCTTTCATTCAATTATTTTTAGGTCCCATAAATTAATTTTCGTCGTGTAACTCGTGACACCACTTGTTAGGTAGGTATATAATCAAATAAATTCAAGAAAAAAGTTCTTTATTTCTTTGCCTATCCTTTTATTTATGTATCACAATTGTATCATGCTTTCACATAAATTTTAGGACTTCATGTTTGTTTTTACTTCATCCACGAAATTACCGACGATTTGGCTAATACTTTTTCCGTTTCAATTTATTTGACTTGATATATTCAAAGTAGGAAGGTTATACTAATTAATGTTTGATGTGAATCCAGACATAAAAATTTTAACCTTTTTGAAATAAAACTTACAATACATATTTAGAAACTATATGATAATTACTATAAGTCACCATAGTTAACAATTTTAAATATATTTAAAATTATTTGAAAAAAATATGAAAAACTCTGTTTCCGTTCATTTTTACTACATAACTACATTTGAACTTGACACACTAAAAAACAATAATCGATATGGTTATTTTATCATATACCTCAATTAATTAATGTTTGGTAGTAGGCTTTGTAAAAAATCATCTAGGAAATAAGTAATTAATACTAAGGGTATAATATTACAAAAAATAATAATTAATTATTAAAAGTGACAAGTAAAGTAAAAATTTATTTTTGGAATAATGAACAAGATAAAATAAATCGAGGGAATACTATTTAACTATCTAAATGCTAATAACCAAGACAAATAAATTAAAGGGATAAGACACAAGTACCCCCTAGACTATGACCGTGTAACGACCGGGTTCCGTCGTTATAGAAAAGCCAACGGGGAAAATTTTTGGGTCAGAAAACTTTTTCGTAGTAACTTGAAATTTTCCAACCTAGTCCAAATTTGGACGAAATCGGAGTCATTAAAGTGTAGGGAAATCTGGTAACAACCGCGTGACTTATTTATGATTTTGATTGCATGAGTAGTTAGATAAGTCGTTAAGGAACCCGTACGACTTTACGGAATTGAATTCGGGTGAGTAGAACTCCCAGAATCGATCTTAGCGTGAACGGTATTTTCTAAGTGTCGTTGGTTAAAGGTGTGTTGTGAAATGGGGGTCTTGGAATTATTAAAATAGCTCACTGGTTCTGTGCAAGCCGCTGGGGTGGGATTTCTGCCGCCAGGGCGGGGCCGTTGTAGCTGGGTGAGGACCGTTGTGGTGGGTTCGACGCGACTTAAGGTCGTAAATAAACCCAAAACATCTTTATTCTGCACTTTTCAACTTTTAGAGCTAAGGAACGAACCTCATGCAACTCTTGACAGTTTTCCACCATTCTTGAGGCTAAAGGTAAGCTTTTCACTCCCCAAATCCATTTTTCGATCCGTAGAACGTAATAGAATGGGTAATATTATCGATGATGGAGGGTTTTGATCTAGATTCTATGGTGGGAACATCCCTATTTTGGGTGCTTGGGAACATGAGTATGATCTAGGGTTCATAGAATTGTTAGCAATTTGGGATATTACTGATTGCTTATTGATTCCCGTATTGTATTGATTGTTTGTAGACCAAGAACAAGCGGAACGAATCCGGAAGGGATTTGTAGACCAAGTTTCAAGCTTGTTTTGAGGTAGGTGATGGTTGTGATTCTATGATTGTGTGATATATGTTTGTTCTTGCTTCATTATGATACATGTATGTATGTGAATGTTGCATTATTGATCACACTTGTTGTAAATGAGATATATGAATAACTATATGCCATGAATCACTTCTTGATTATATGATTATTAAGAATGTACTTGTAATTGTGATTGTGGTGTGGTGTGTTGATTGGATCGAATACCGCGTTTCGGTATACTAATTGGGATCGGTTGCCACGTTCCGGCATAATTATGGGATCGGTTGCCACGTTCCGACATAAACATTAGATCGGATACCACGTTCCGGTATGCTAACAGTTTGGGTTTGGGTTCCATGAAAAGACCAATGACTTGTTATAAATGTATATTGTTGAGCATGTGATAATCGATATTGTATATGTTCGATATTTTGCATGTTTATAATGTGTATTGACTTGCGTATGTTACACTTAGTGGGATAGCCGCGTGATCCTACCAGTACACTGTGGTTGTGTACTGATATTGCACTTTCTCTTTCTTTGTTGAGTATATGACATCTTCAAGCGGCTATTGATAAACTTCGTTTAGAAGATCAGTGATAATCGTTCGAATTCAAGGGTGAGCCAGTTCTTCCAGGCTGCCATGAGTTCTCCTTTCGTCTATGTCCATATTTCGGACTTAGACTTTCTAGTTAGTAGATGTGTTCATTAGTTTGGGGTTGTGACCCATCTTGTTTAGACTTGTTGAACTTTAGATGTTTTGATACACTAACTTTCAGGTTCTAGCTAGGTGTATTTTTCACAATGTTAGTTGTTAGATTTTTTGTTTGAAGTTTATGGGAACTTCAGTTTTAGCTATTATTCTTGTTTTCGTATCTTTAAATGCTTTAGCTTTTGGTTTAGTTGCTTGGTTTGAGTTGTAGTAGTGGTTCTTCCACCGAAGGGTTAGTGTGGACGCCAATCACGACGGTCTGGGTCGTGACAGACCGAAATTTCAGAGACACACCTAAATTTAACTAGAGTCCTATTACCCCCTAAACTAATTTAAAATGAAATAAATAAACCACAAACACTGACATGGTATAGAGAGTGTGCACACTCTCTTGAAGGCAAGTGATGAGTGCACACTCTCTTGAAGGCAAGTGATGAGTGCACAAATTGTATACATGTCATTTTTTTATTGGTACTTTATAACTAGTTAGTACACATATTTATTGATATTAAACCTTATATATATTTAATTATTTTTATTTCTTTCTTTGTAAAATATTTATTTTTATTTCTTTTCACTTTAAACTTTTTTTAAATTAATTTATTATCTTTTCACTTGTAATTATTTTTTTAAAAATATGTGTATTTTTTAAAAAATAATAATTTAAAAGTGTCCTTTAATCTTAACGTTTTAATTTTTTTATGTTTTATTTGATTTTCTTCACTTATTTGATATCCGTTCGAAATTAACTTATTTTAAATACAAGACGTTTGCAATTAAATTTGAAATCAAATCAAAACGAAAGACAAAGAAAATAAAATCAATAGAAAAATAAAAGAGAAAAAACAATGAATGTAGGTAAAAAAAGCTTCGATACAAGGTAAAAAATGTGTATTAACTTAATTTAAATACAAGATAAAGAAAATCAGAATATTTTTTTAAAATTAAAAATTTAATTCTTTTAAAAAAATTATGTACAAACACAACCAATTTTGGTGGTTGAAGGTGCCATGTCAACACAAAAGGTGCACAAAAATACGAAAAAATGAGTTCAGAGGGTAATAAGACCTTAGTTAAGTTTAGGTGTGTCTCTGAGATTTCGGTCATAGTTTAGGGGGTACTTATACCTTATCCCTAAATTAAAATAAAGAAATAACCAGTAGGTGCTTTGTTGTTCCATGCGTGGTCAAAACAATCATTTTAAGAATCAAAATAGTTTCTTTTTTGGAGGTATTCATGACAAGTAGAGTGTAGTAAATTAGATACTATGTGAACCAAATCAAGGTTGTTTTATTTTAGAACACATGATGCTCACAAGATAAGTCCAACTACCAAATATTTTAATCCATAGTGTGGCAATTAAAACAAAAGAAACAACTAGCTTAAAATGCCGCTACATATAGGGGTTCATCTCTTCTATTTTCTATATATTATATTTTCTTTTCTATTTATTCCAGAATATAGATATCGTCCTTAATTAATTATATGGAAATATTCAAATATGCAAGCGATGAGAGGCAATGGAGTGATAGAGAGAGTTTGCTATAAAAATAACATGTTACTATTTTTATAATATCTTAAAATTATAATAATTTTTTCATAAATAAGTTAGAATTTTTTATTTGTTTCATAATTTTTCTAAATTATAGACCTTACATTACGATTACAGAAGAACAAATACATAAAATTGTTAAATTAGGTTTTGAGCCTAACTTACACTCCGAAAACTAACTTAAAAGGAGGAGAATTATCCAAACCTTATAAGGAGTTCACTTATTGTCATTCTTTAATACCTAACTTTGGGTGTCAACATTGAGTGAGATAGTTCTGTTCTGATACCATGTTAAGTTAGATTTGAGATCTAACTCACAACACAAAAACTAGCTCAAAGGAGGGAAATTGTTCAAGCCATTTAAGGAGTCTACCCGTCATTCTTTTAAGGGAAAAGGGTCAAAAATACCCCTCACTTTGGTTTATTAGTTGACTATACCCATGCCGTTAAAACAAAGTTATTTATGCCCTTACTGTTACTACTTTCACCATTTATACCCCTCAATTGACGGAAATCCCCAAATTGACTCAAATTAACCGATTTTACTTAAATTACCCAATTTAACCCGACCCACCTAATAATATAAACCCATTTTTGTTCATTTTCATTTATGTTAATCTTCATCTTTAAAATTAATAAAAAAAAAGTCCAACATAATAACAAATCAACAAATTAACAAGCAAAAGTGTAATAGCATACACAAACTTGAACAAGGAATATGAATGAAAAATTATTGGAGCTTGAACTCCCTAACCAAATTTGAAACACAGAGACTAGAGTGAAAAATGTAAAAGAAAAATAAATCATCATAAAATATAAGAATGGAAATAAAATAGAGGGCCATCGGAAAATGGGGGTGAAGCTCGGCCGTGGAGCTGTGTTGGTGTTGTTAACTGGTTTGAGAAATGGGTTTGCTGATTTTGGCGTTGGGAGAGAGGCTGTTGTGGCTGCTGATTTGCAGAGCCTCGCCGGAGTTCATGGTCATTGTTCACCAGAGTTGGAGCCAAAAACACATATGCAATAGAAGAAAACGTAAAAGGGGACTGGCGGCAGTCGCTCTTCGCTGGAGTTCGTGGATGGAGCAGGTGGTTTTTGCTAATTGTTTGATGGGTGCTTTCAAATGGATTGTTTACAAGTTGTTTTTTAAAAGGAACCCAACATTAAAGATGAGGATGAACAAGATAGAACAAAAATGGATTATATTATTAAGTGGGTCGGGTTAAAATTGGTAATTTTAGTGAAATTGGTTAATTTGAGTCAATTTGGGGATTTCTGTCAATTGAGGGGTATAAATGGTGAAATTAGTAACGGCGAGGGCATAAATAACTTTGTTTTAACGATAGGGGTATAGTCAACTAATAAACTAAATTGAGGGGCATTTTTTATCCTTTTCCCTTCTTTTAACATAATGAGATAAGTTTTGCTTACACGCTTATAACGTTCGAGATCCACCTAGTTTTTCCTAGAATGTTTATCGATCTTTTGATCGAGAGTGTAGGTATTAAATTACAGTGAGTTAAAGGATTCATATTGATTGAAAAATAGAATGGTGGACTTCTTATATAAACTTGAAAAATCCTTCCTCATAAGCCAATTTTTTAAAATTTAATTAGACTCAACTGTCGTATCGTTAAAAGTGTTATCAATAATGCCTCTTCCTAAAAGAAAAACATTATGTTCACACAAACACCGTTACATGAATTAGTACGAAGGAAGAAAGGACAATAATGCAGTTCCTAATAAGAATATAAAACAAGCAACATATATAATTACATCTACTTGAGTAGAGTAGTATTGCACATATATCCTTCCTTGATAATCTTTATTTCATCTTTTTGTACACATAAACATAGTCTTAAAACGTAATTAATTAATTAATTTAGATTTGACCATTGGGAGCCAGGGGGCTTTGGATCATGATGATTATTTGCACCTGTTCCTGCATAGTCATCTCTTTCCACCAACAATTCCCTCTTCTTCTCCAACTCATCCATCAATACCACCTTCAACAATAAATAAATTACTTGGTAGAAATTTGGACATGTATAAATCATTTGCAACTTAATTTGACTTAAAATAGATAATTTGAAGTTACAAACAAAAAAAACAATATAAGGAGTATTTTAAGTGAAAGATTCCATATGTTCACAATTTATTTTAAAATTCTTATTTTTTAAATATTAAATTAAGATGATTTATAATCACTTAAGTGACTAAAGTTTGTTTTTAGACCATAAATAAGAAAAAAATATATCTTTTTAAAGTTCTGTATCAAACCACATAAATTGAGACAGAAAAAATATAAATTTCCAAGTGAAAGTCATGTGTTGATACAAATTTCAACTTTTTCTATTATCTTCAAACTATTTTAATTTATTTCAATTTCAATCCAATCCTTTCCATTTTACCCTATAAGAAATTAAAAAAAAATAAAAACAAGATTGAAGAGAGAAGAAAGAGAACCTTGTTATGAGAATCTTCATTTTCAGTACTCGTCTTAAGACTTCCTGTGAATTATCACCACACAAGACACATATATATATAAATTAAGGAATTAAAATTAAATAACATATATGAAAAGAAATTAAAAGCTGATTTTTATTTTATTTTATTTTTAAAAAGGGGTTTATGACTTACTTGAAGAAGGAACTGCAAATGTGGAGATTAGAAGAGAAAATCCCACAAATATTAGTAACAATAAGCTGAGGAAAGAAACCTTTTTCTCCATTTGTTTTTATGACAGGAAAAAGATAGATCTGAGAACAGGAAAAAAAAAAAAGAGACAGCTAAAGGTACTGTCTTTTTATAGGAGGAGCCTACTATTTTAATATCCCTAATAATTTTGTAATATAGAAATTGAACTTTTACTTACCTGTCATAATTAATGACCTTTTACGTAGTAAAACTTTTTTTTATAGTTGTGATTAAATTTGGATTACGTATTATAAGGATCATTTGATAATGACGTTTTTCATATCCAATATTCGAATACGAAATAACTGGTTAAGAATGAAATAGTCATACATAATAACTTACGTGGTACTTCATTAGCAATTACTGTTTTATTAAGTGTTGTCACCTTATCTGGACAATATTCAGTTTTTATTCTGTTTCAAACTTGGATATTTAGGTAAATATAATTAATTAATGCTAATAAATTATTGACATGGTAGGATTGAATTTGCTCCTTTTAGAAAAGATAAATAAATGAATGGTTTTATATTTTGTGTCATGTCATTAAATTATTAGTTTATTACTGAATAATACTTTTTAACTAAAAGAATATATTTTGTGTGATATAATAATACTTGGTACATTTTGTTATATAAATAGTGAATTTATTACTATATTATTTTCAACAGTTATGACACTTTTCTCTTATATTATATTATTTTTTACGACATATGTCCCGTTAATTATGTGGAAAATCCTTTCAATTTAAATTTGACCAAACACTATGTCCTACTAATTACGTGTCCAAATGGAAACTAATAAGTGAGATTAGTGCATCTGTACCTAAACTAAATGTCAAGCTACGAGCGCGGTGCTTAAATTAGTTCATATCTACCATGTGGTTCATATTCATAGTAATTACTTATACGTTAATGGATCAGATCTCTTAAATTTTAATTAATAAATTCAAATTTTGATTTTCTTTTTTTTGTGATAGAGATAATTTTTTAAAATAAATTATATAAATTTAAATTAGTTAGATTAGTAAATTTTGGATCTGATGATTGTAAAATGATATATATCTAAAAAATAGATAGTACTCCCAAAAAACTAAATAGGAAAAGATAGAAGAAAAAGAAGAAGAGGAAATGTTTATTTTATATTAATATTATTATTTATTTCTTTAAAATCATGTTAGTTTTCTATTTTTAATTTTCTATAATAAATAGGGAAAAAGGACAAATATATCTCCGAACTATCATAAATGGTATCTAAATATCCTCCGTTATACTTTTAGGACACTAATGCCCTTACCATCTAATTTTTGGTATGTATATATCCTTTTAATTAACGGAGGGACATGTGTTTCAATCATAAAAGCCTATCCAAAATCTATTTGTTTTTTACCCATAATTAAAAAAATCCACCCAAATAACTAAGACCCAACCCAAATTATAACCCGAAATCTTCATATGCCCATTTCAAAAATAAAAATAATTTCCATTCCTAAAAGAACTCAAATCTTGATACCACAGGCCACAACATACATCTCAAATGAAAAGCAACACACTGAAGAATATCAAAGAATCAAATCAGAAACAAAATAAACATTAATAAACTTTCAAATTCCAAGGAAAAATAAATCAATCTTGGGGTAAGAACTCTCTCTACTTCAATCAATAAATTCCAAGCCCTAATATACTTAAAGAAGTAATGGAACACTTTGAAGACTAAGTTGATGAAAATATCAAAATTTTATTAGAAAGGTCAAATCTAAAACCTATCACTACATTAGAAGACAAATTCCAAGATCGAAATGCTTCATAAAAAAATAAATTGAGCACTTTGAGGTCTAGATTGATGAGCAGATTCAAATTTTATCAGAAATCTCAGTCAACTTGAACGCTTTAATCTTTGCCTAGGTCTATTTCCATGGCAGTTGAAGCAAGACACTTCACTCAACAACAACAACAACAAATCATTTTAAATCAAGGAAATGGGTTTTCCTACAATACCCAGATGGGGTTCTTCTCTTTTACCGTTGCCGACGCCGGAATTTTTTTTTGCCCTTTCTGTGCAATTTCGTTCAGATAAGGTCTGATTTGGAAAATTGAATGGGTAACGGAAGTGAAGATTATTGGGGGTGTTTTTGGATTATAATTTGAGTGTGGGTTTCAAGTTATTTGGGTGGGTTTTGAGTTTGTTGGGTGGGTATTTTAATTATGGGTAAAAATTAAATAAAATTCGGGTAGGTCTTTAAGATTGAGACACGTGTCTCTCCATTAGTTAAAAAGATATATACATACTAAAAATTAGACGGTAAGGATATTAGTATCCTAAAAGTATAACGGAGGGTATTTAGATACCATTTATGATAATTCAAGGGTATATTTGTCCTTTTTCCCTAATAAATAAAATAATATTATTCTAAATAAAAAAGAAATAGTGATTGAGATTTGAGTGGGTATTTGCCTAACATTATCCGGATAGCTGGTTAAGGTTTTAGTGCGAGACATGGAGACGGGACACATTTCCACTCACACACCCAACTAATGGATACTACTATTATGCTCCTTTTCATCCTCGCGTGATAATAAATATTTCACGAAAAAGAGAAAATTGCTCAGATGATAAATAGGTCATATTTTATTTTAAAATTGTGAATTTAAATCATCAAAGAAGCGAAAGATGAAAAACTCATAAAGAGGAAAAGGAGAAGAAGGAAAAATAAACACAAATAACATCCCTTGGAATAACTATATCTGACCGAATACCAATTATCACGATGTGTATTTTTTCATCATATTTTTATAAGAAGAATCACTATTTATAATACTTTTTATGATTATTGAATATCTAAATTTTAATTTTAAAATATTAAACTAATTAATTTAACTAAGTTTAAAAATAAGTTATGTTAATTCTTGAAAAGTATATGATAAATATTTTTAATTATAAAATGATGATCAAAATTTATAAAATGATGATCAAAATTTAATAATTAATATTTTCTTTTAATTAGATAAATGATTAGAAAAGAAAAATAAAAGAGAAAAGTATGAGCGGAAAGTTTAACGCTCACCAATAAAATGAAAATCTATATAATCAATTAACTCAGCTACATCTCCTAATTTAATAATTCCATGAAAGACTAATGTCAACTTCTGTGACTTTGTATTTTAGAGCTTAATTGGTCCCCCATTTGACCCTTTGAACGGTGCAAAACTCCAAATACTCTCAACCCAACAATCCTTTCTTTTCTTATCATCGAATAATAATTTTGTATTGAAAAAGGTGTCCAATTTATTTCTCTTTTATCTTCTCTGATTTTGATAGGAAATTTTATACACCACTTTATTTTTATTTTTCATTTTTGAATTTAGCCCGCAAGAATTCAAGAAATAAGTAATTATACCAAGGATAACCCATAGGATATATTGAAAACGATGAATAAAGTGAAAACTTATTTTTATAATAACAGACAAGTAAAGGTAAACAGTAAAAATATTTATCTATGTTTGAGTTTATAATAACCTAATTAATTTGATTTTTACAGAAGAAACTCTATAGATATACAGTTGATAGATATACAGTAGACCTAACTTAAATGATTTATTTTTATTAAGAATGATGGATTACTTCATATTTTTTTTATATATGTGTTTCAATGTTTGTTAGTAAAGTGCAAAATAAGGCATTGGAAGTTAACTTGGGCTAAAAGGTCAGAGATTGGGCTTTAACATTCAAACAAATTCAAAGAACTTTTGATGGACCTTATTCTAAGTCTTACTAGGCCCAATAAGATTTAATCAGTTTTTACTCTCTTGTCTTCTGTCAAGAAAAGCCCAGCCCAATACAACTTCAGCCTAATTGGCATAAACATACAAGCCCCTAGATAGAAGGGATATTGACGTGTACAAATATATTTTTAATTAAATATTCTATTTAGTAAATTAATACTAGTATGTTTGGTCAAGTTTTTGAAACTACCATATACCGTCTGTCGTTCCTAGCCATCAAATACATCACAAAATATATATATATAATCCTAGTTTGAAAAATACACCACTAACCACTCTAGATTATGAAAAAATTCAGAAAAAAACTTCAAGAGAGCAATAAAATTGTACTACACTATTTAATAAAATATTGTTATTTTTTAAATTTTATTTGTGGTTAAAATTTATTACAAACAATCATATTGTGTAGTGATCCCTAGATCTGTCCAAGTTTGTTGTGGGTTAAATGAAAGCACATAAATTTTGATAATCCGACTTTGCTAGAGAAATATTTATCCTTTAAGGAATCTATACCTCCAAATTAAATCCATATCGCACCCGGCCGGTAATACCACTCCGACATATTATGCAACTTGTTTCTTATTTTTTACTTTTTTTTGTTCACACACCTGATATTATTAAGTAGTCTTTTTCAACATAGTATTTCTTTATTTATTTTGTACACACAAAGGCTTGAAATAGGTAGTGAAGGAGAAGGAAAAACATAATTTATTAGGAAAGCCATGCTAAATATATACACATACTTAGCAGGAGTTTATTTTAAAACATAGAGCTAGATAGATGTAGCATTAATTGTTAACTAGTCTTCGACTTTCTCAAAGTCGAAATCAAGTGAGAAGTTACTCACAAGGGCCACACGCTGGCCCATAGTTCCCACTAATGCACCATCGCAAGTCAATAATTCGTAACCCAATAATCGTGGTGATTTCACAATCTTGAAACATGACTTGCTATCTTGTTTGCCCGTCACCAAAAACGAAACCCGTTCTTGACTATCGTAAGGTCCGACTTTCCAAATTGTATATTTACCACACTTATCTACATTGGACATGACGAATTGGATGTTGATGTGTTGATCTTCATACACACCTGGTCCAAAATGACTAGGTGTAATCAATCTGACGGGTGTACCCTTAGGTCCAACCTGACCGTGACGGAGCACGCCGTCTGGACAAGGGGCAGTTGAACCTGGGGAGTAACCTAGGTATATATCACCACCATAGGGTCCCCGATTAGTGTAAACCATACGATAACTCGAACGAGGGTCAAGTTCTTTACCCGTCGTGTCTAGTACCGGGACAGGCTTAGCACTGGGTAGGTCAATGGGATTTTGGGAAGTGAAAGTTGATGAAAACACCACAAAGGGAAGCAAACACAGACATAGCAAAAATAAACACTTCGTCGTCATCATGTTTGATTTGTGTATGATGAGTTGTGATTCCTCTATCCTAAACAAGCCTTTTATTTATAGACTCTCAAATTCCTTGCCATGTTTTAAACATAAACATAAATATTCTTCTGTACCGTGGTCCTTATTCCAAGTAAATTAATTTTATTTTTCATCCGGAGGCGATAGCTATATTGAAGTCCAATTAAATCCAAATTCACGTTGGAAAATTCCACATTCGAGACAAAACGTTCCAAACAAATGTGTTACTATCTTGTATCAATAAAACCCTCTCAAGTCATAGTAGTTTATCTAAGAGTCATTATAGCTATAAAAAAAAACTGCAAAATAATAAAAAAAACTAAAGCAATAATTACATAAATCTCTACCTCCTTTATGATTGTGCTTTTTTTATTTTAAATTCTTTATGATTGTGCATCTCCAAGTCGCATATTCCTTGCCATGTTTTAAACACGAATATCTAGTACTGGTCCTTATTACAAGTAAATTATTTAAATGGTCATTCAATTATAATAAATTCCTTATCAAACATAATTATTTAAATGGTCATTCAATTATAATAAATTCCTTACCAAACATTACTTATTTTTCTTCATCTCATTTTGTGTTGCACTTCTTTAGTTTTGAAAATTCAAATAAGTATTTCGTAAAATTTTTCTTATATGTTTTAAATATCTTGAATTATTAAATATTGTGACCTATATGTACTTTTTATATAGTATTTGAATATGAATATTTTATTTTTTTAAAATTTTAAAATTTCATGTTTCAAAATTAAACTTTTTGACTTTCAAAATCCGAACTGTTCCACAAATTGGACCAGATGAAATATATTTTCTTGTATCAAAAAAACTCATTAAGTCAGAGAGTTTATCTACCGATCAAGTCATTATAGTTAGAAAAAAAGAGAGAAAAATAAAGCAATACTTACAAAAATCTTCCTTCAAATTTGATTTCTTTTAACTTACCTCGTTTCCTTTGCGATTATGCTTAACTTCCTTATTTTAATTTTTAATCTAATTGTTATCTATATAAGAAAATATGATTTAACTAATTTGTCCTTTATGATTTTTTTTGTTTAATTAGTTTTATAAGATATAACTTCTTTTTCCAAAAAGTACTTTTAATTTGGAGAAAAACTACTTTTTTATCTTTTAAAAAAGCTTTTGCTATTCTCCAGAAGCCCCTTAATTATTTTCTTTCAAAGTATTATCCAAACACCTTATTTTAAAGATAAATATTTTAGGAAGAAAAAAAGGCTTTTTACCTCTCGAAAATCTACCAAACAATTTATAAGGGTGGTTTTGAATCATATATAATTTTACTTTAAAAAAATTAAAAAATTGTATCTAGTCTTGAAAATAGAATGGGAGAGGGAGCATATATGGTAAAAAGTTAATTGTCAGTGATGATAAATTAGTCTGATGAAGCCACGGGAAATAAATGTACTAGTACTAGATAGAAAAGATACAATCAGAAAGGGTCAAAAATATTTTCAAACTATATGAAATTGTTTTTATGTTATAAACTTTGTGTTAAAAAATGATTATATAAAATGTTGCTGTATTGATTTTCAAATTTCATCTACTGTTGTGCTCTTTAATCAATTACTCCCTCTGTTCCTTTTTGTATGTCATTTTTATTATAAAGGGAAAATAGTTTGATATACCCCTTAACTTTGCCATTTAGAGTTGATATGCCCCTCGTAATGAAAGTGACTCATATATATCCTTACCGTTATACAAACGGCTCACATATAACCCTACCATTACAAAATGAGCTCACATATAACCTTCATTTAACGGAAGTGAAAAAATAAATTTTAAATTTATATGTTTGACTTGTAATTTTTTTAAAAATCATTTAGAGATATATAGGATTCTTCTAGCAAAGTTCAAGGTATATTTCAATTTTTTTCATACATAAATTATTTTTTGACTTATTTGATTTTAATTATTTGAGTTTCTTATTCTTAATTTATTTTTTTCTTTCATTCCTTAGTGTAAAGAAACAAATTTAAAACTATTTTTTTGTGGCTATATTATAATTGAAAATAATTTTTTGTGACTATATTATATTTTTTGTCGACGGGCTACGTGGAACGATAAAGTGAATTACACATAAGGGGTTACTCCCTCTAACTCAATATAAGCGAATTATTGACATTATTTTATATTGAAAAATTACAAGTCTTGAATATTTTCTAAGGATGTCACATCCTAACAATTCGTTTGTATTGTATTAGAGGGAGTACCAAATTAGCGTTTGGCAAATAAGTGGGACTCTATGGATAAATGTTGATAGTCATTAAATAGTTGTTTAAAATAAATGTGTCATTTTTTTTAGACTAATTAAAAAAAAATCATAAAAATTGAAATAAATTTAATAATTGGAGAGTATCAATTTATGTGTATTTTTATCACTAATATGAATTTTTTTTACAACTTTTAATACTTTATGTATAGCTTTTGAATATATTTGTTTTAAAATATAATTCAATACTTTCCAAAAAAAAAAAAACAGAAAGAAATCCCTACAACAATATTTTTGGATGTTTCTATCTTGCCATCCACAAATATGCTACCAATAAGAAAAGAAAGAAGGGAAAAGAGTGATATAACCCTCAATTTTGTCATTTGGACCTGATATGACCCTCGTAATGAAAGTGACTCATATATATCCTTATCGTTATACAAACGGCTCACATATACTCCTACCGTTACAAAATGAGCGCACATATACCCTTCATTTAACGGAGGTGAAAAAATAAATTTTAAATTTATATTTTTGACTTTTAATTTTTTTTTAAATCATTTAGGGGTATATAGGATTCTTCTAGCAAAGTTCAAGGTATATTTCAATTTTTTTCATACATAAATTATTTTTTGACATCTTTGATTTTCATTATTTGAGTTTCTTATTCTTATTCTTAATTTTTTCTTTCATTCCTTAGTGTAAAGAAACAAATTTAAACCTATTTTTTTATGGCTATATTATAATTTAAAACAATTTTTTGTGGCTATATTATATTTTTTGTCTACGGGCTACGTGGAATGATAAAGTGAATTACACATAAGGGGTTACTCCCTCTAACTCAATATAAACGAATTATTGATATTATATTAAAATGAAAAATTACAAGTCTTGAATATTTTCTAAGGATGTCACATCCTAACAATTCGGTTGTATTGTATTAGAGGGAGTACCAAATTAGCGTTAATTGGCAAATAAGTGGGACTCTACGGATAAATGTTGATAGTCATTAAATATTTGTTTAAAATAAATGTGTCATTTTTTTAGACTAATTAAAAAAAATGAATCATAAAAATTGAAAAAAATTTAATAATTGGGGAGTACCAATTTATGTATATTTTTATCACTAATATGAATTTTTTTAACAACTTTTAATACTTTATGTATAGATTTTGAATATATTTGTTTTATAATATAATTTAATACTTTCCAAAAAAAAAAACAGAAAGAAATCCCTACAACAATGTTTTTGGATGTTTCTATCGTGCCATCCACAAATATGCTACCAATAAGAAAAGAAAGAAGGGAAAAGTGTTTGATATACCCCTCAATTTTGTCATTTGAAGCTGATATGACCCTCGTAATGAAAGTGACTCATATATATCCTTATCGTTATAAAAACGGCTCACATATACCCCTATCGTTATAAAATGAGCGCACATATACCCTTCATTTAATGGAAGTGAAAAAATTAATTTTAAATTTTATTTTTTTGACTTTTAATTTTTTTTAAAATCATTTAGGGGTATATAGGATTCTTCTAGCAAAGTTTAAGGTATATTTCAATTTTTTTTCATACATAAATTATTTTTTGACTTCTTTGATTTTCATTATTTGAGTTTCTTGTTCTTATTTTATTTTTTTCTTTCATTCCTTAGTGTAAAGAAAAAAATTTAAAACTATTTTTTTATGGCTATATTATAATTTAAAACAATTTTTTGTGGCTATATTATATTTTTTGTCTACGGGCAACGTGCAACGTGCAACGATAAAGTGAATTACACATAAGGGGTTACTCCCTCTAACTCAATATAAACGAATTATTGACATTATTTTATATTGAAAAATTACAAGTCTTGAATATTTTCTAAGGATGTCACATCCTAACAATTCGTTTGTATTGTATTAAAGGGAGTACCAAATTAGCGTTTGGGAAATAAGTGGGACTCTATGGATAAATGTTGATAGTCATTAAATATTTGTTTTAAAAATGTGTCATTTTTTTTAGACTAATTAAAAAAAATGTATCATATAAATTGAAACAAATTTTAATAATTGGGGAGTATCAATTTATGTATATTTTTATCACTAATATGAATTTTTTTTACAACTTTTAATACTTTATGTATAGCTTTCGAATATATTTGTTTTAAAATATAACTCCATACTTTCAAAAAAAAAAAAAAACAGAAAGAAATCCCTACAACAATATTTTTGGATGTTTCTATCTTGCCATCCACAATTATGCTACCAATGAGAAAAGAAAGAAGCGAAAAGAGTCTGATATACCCCTCAACTTTGCCATTTGGATTTGATATGACCCTCGTAATGAAAGTAACTCTTATATATCCTTATCGTTATATAAACGGTTCAAATATATCCCTACCGTTACAAAATGAGTTCACATATACCATTCATTTAACGGAAGTGAAAAAATTAATTTTGAATTTATATTTTTGACTTTTAATTTTTTTTTAAAAATAATTTAGGGGTATATAGGATTCTTCTAGAAAAGTTCAAGGTATATTGCAATTTTTTTCATACATAAATTATTTTTTGACTTCTTTGATTTTAATTATTTGAGTTTCTAATTCTTATTTTATTTTTTTCTCATTCCTTAGTGTAAAGAAACAAATTTAAAACTATTTTTTTATGGCTATATTATAATTTAAAACATTTTTTTGTGGCTATATTATATTTTTTGTCTACGGGCTACGTGGAACGATAAAGTGAATTACACATAAGGGGTTACTCCCTCTAACTCAATATAAACGAATTATTGACATTATTTTATATTGAAAAATTACAAGTCTTGATATTTTTTAAGGATGTCACATCCTAATAATTCGTTTGTATTGTATTAGAGGGAGTACCAAATTAGCGTTTGGGAAATAAGTGGGACTCTATGGATAAAGGTTGATAGTCATTAAATATTTGTTTAAAAAAATGTGTTATTTTTTTTTAGACTAATTAAAAAAAATGAATCATATAAATTGAAACAAATTTTAATAATTGGAGAGTATCAATTTATGTATATTTTATCAGTAATATGAATTTTTTTTACAACTTTTAGTACTTTATGTATAGCTTTTGAATATATTTGTTTTAAAATATAATTCAATACTTTCCAAAAAAAACAAAAACAGAAAGAAATCCCTACAACAATATTTTTGGATGTTTCTATCTTGCCATCCACAAATATGCTACCAATAAGAAAAGAAATAAGGTAAAAGTGTTTGATATACCCCTCAATTTTGTCATTTGAAGCTGATATGACCCTCGTAATGAAAGTGATTCATATATATTCTTATCGTTATACAAACGGCTCACATATACCCCTACCGTTACAAAATGAGCGCACATATACCCTTCATTTAATGGAAGTGAAAAAATTAATTTTAAATTTATATTTTTGACTTTTAATTTTTTTTTAAATCATTTAGGGGTATATAGGATTCTTCTAGCATAGTTCAAGGTATATTTGAATTTTTTTCATACATAAATTAGTTTTTGACTTCTTTGATTTTAATTATTTAAGTTTCTTATTCTTATTTTATTTTTCTCTTTCATTCCTTAGTGTAAAGAAACATATTTAAATCTATATTTTTATGGCTATATTATAATTTAAAACAATTTTTTTTGGCTATATTATATTTTTTGTCTATGGGCTACGTGGAACAATAAAGTGAATTACACATAAGGGGTTACTCCCTCTAATTCAATATAAACGAATTATTGACATTATTTTATATTTAAAAATTACAAGTCTTGAATATTTTCTAAGGATGTCACATCCTAACAATTCGTTTGTATTGTATAAGAGGGAGTACCAAATTAGCGTTAGGGTAATAAGTGGGACTCTATGGATATATGTTGATAGTCATTAAATATTTGTTTAAAAAAATGTGTCATTTTTTTTTAGACTAATTAAAAAAAATGAATCATATAAATTGAAACAAATTTTAATTATTGGGGAGTATCAATTTATGTATATTTTTATCACTAATATGAATTTTTTTAACAACTTTTAATACTTTATGTATAGCTTTTGAATATATTTGTTTTAAAATATAATTCCATACTTTCCAAAAAAAAAAAAACACAAAGAAATCCCTATAACATTATTTTTGGATGTTTTTATCTTGCCATCCACAAATATGCTACCAATAAGAAAAGAAAGAAGGGAAAAGTGTCTGATATATCCCTCAATTTTGTCATTTGGAGCTGATATGAACCTCGTAATGAAAGTGACTCATATATATCCTTATCGTTATACAAACGGCTCACATATACCCCTACCGTTACAAAATGAGCGCACATATACCCTTCATTTAATGGAAGTGAAAATATTAATTTTAAATCTATATTTTTGACTTTAATTTTTTTTTTTAAATCATTTAGGGGTATATAGGATTCTTCTAGCAAAGTTCAAGGTATATTTCAATTTTTTTCTTACATAAATTATTTTTTGACTTCTTTGATTTTCATTATTTAAGTTTCTTATTGTTATTTTATTTTTTTCTTTCATTCCTTAGTGTAAAGAAACAAATTTAAAACTATTTTTTTATGGCTATATTATAATTTTAAACATTTTTTTGTGGATATATTATATTTTTTGTCTACGGGCTACGTGGAACGATAAAGTGAATTACACATAAGAGGTTACTCTCTCTAACTCAATATAAACGAATTATTGACATTATTTTATATTGAAAAATTACAAGTCTTGAATATTTTCTAAGGATGTCACATCCTAACAATTCGTTTGTATTGTATTAGAGGGAGTACCAAATTTGCGTTTGGGAAATAAGTGGGACTCAATGGATAAATGTTGATAGTCATTAAATATTTGTTTAAAAAAATGTGTCATTTTTTTGTTAGACTAATTAAAAAAAATGAATCATATAAATTGAAATAAATTTTAATAATTGCGGAGTATCAATTTATGTATATTTTTATCACTAATATGACTTTTTTTTTACAACTTTTAATACTTTATGTATAGCTTTTGAATATATTTGTTTTAAAATATAATTCCATACTTTCCAAAAAAAAAAAAAAACAGAAAGAAATCCCTACAACAATATTTTTGGATGTTTCTATCTTGCCATCCACAAATATGCTACCAATAAGAAAAGAAAGAAGGGAAAAGAGTCTGATGTAACCCTCAATTCTATTATTTGGAGCTGATATGACCCTCGTAATGAAAGTGACTTATATATATTCTTACCGTTATACAAACGGCTCACATATACTCCTACCGTTACAAAATGAGCTCACATATACCCTTCATTTAACGGAAGTGAAAAAATTAATATTAAATTAATATTTTTTGACTTTTAATTTTTTTTAAAATCATTTAGGGGTATATAGGATTCTTCTAGCAAAGTTCAAGGTATATTTCAATTTTTTTTATATATAAATTGTTTTTTGACTTCTTTGATTCTTATTATTTGAGTTTCTTATTCTTATTTTATTTTTTCTGTCATTTCTTAGTGTAAAGAAACAAATTGAAAAATATTTTTTTGTGTCTATATTATAATTTAAAACAATTTTTTTGTGGCTATATTATATTTTTTGTCTACGGACTACGTGGAACGATAAAGTGAATTACACATAAGGGGTTACTCCCTCTAACTCAATATAAACGAATTATTGACATTATTTTATATTGAAAAATTACAAGTCTTGAATATTTTCCAAGGATGTCACATCCTAACAATTCGTTTGTATTGTATTAGAGGGAGTACCAAATTGGCGTTTGGGAAATAAGTGGGACTCTATGGATAAATGTTGATAGTCATTAAATATTTGTTTAAAAAAATGTGTCATTTTTATTTAGACTATTAAAAAAAGTGAATCATATAAATTGAAACAAATTTTAATAATTGGGGAGTATCAATTTGTGTATATTTTTATCACTAATATGAATTTTTTTACAACTTTTAATACTTTATGTATAGCTTTTGAATATATTTGTTTTAAAATATAATTCAATACTTTCCAATAGAAAACAGAAAGAAATCCCTACAACAATATTTTTGGATGTTTCTATCTTGCCATCCACAAATATGCTACCAATAAGAAAAGAAAGAAGGGAAAAGAGTCTGATATACCCCTCAACTTTGCCATTTGAAGCTGATATGCCACTCGTAATGAAAGTGACTCATATATATCCTTACCGTTATACAAACGGCTCACATATACCCCTACCGTTACAAAATGAGCTCACATATACCCTTCATTTAACGGAAGTGAAAATATTAATTTTAAATATATATTTTTGAATTTTATTTTTTTTTGAAATCATTTAGGGGTATATGGGATTCTTCTAGCAAAGCTCAAGGTATATTTGAATTTTTTTCATACATAAATTATTTTTTGACTTCTTTGATTTTCATTATTTGAGTTTCTTATTCTTATTTTATTTTTTCTTTCGTTTCTTAGTGTAAAGAAACAAATTTAAAACTATTTTTTTTGGCTATAGTATAATTTAAAACAATTTTTTTTCTATATTGTAGTATAATTTTTGTTTTTGAAAAAAATAAAATTGGTCATCTATAATAAGTTTTACAAGAATATTAGTGAAACATAAATAAATTTGACCATCAAAATAATAAATCTAAATTAGTCATTGAAACAAAAAAAATAGAAATGGCCGAACACTAAAAAATCGGTGGAAAACCAGCTTAAGCTGGTTGTACTTTGAAGTTCGTTCAATTCACCATGATCACTAAACTCGCCAAAGCAGCAGCAAGTTCTGATTCGTGTAGTGATTCAGTTCTGATTCGTGTAGTGATTCAGTTCTGATACATAATCAATCCTCGTATTCGGAATCGGAACAAGCTCTTCTTTAGCAGCCTCGCGAAAATGGTGCCTTTAAAGCAAACTAAGAGCAGGGAAGGGACTATGGACGGCATAAGCTCACCAATTAGGATGCGTGACTGACGCATCTTTTTTTTTTCAAATGATCTGGGCATTTTCCTTTGGGCTGGGAGGGCTGTTATGTAGGCGTACAACTC